>JAIVFJ010000171.1:0-138702 GCA_025765615.1 Zopfochytrium polystomum | reverse complement strand
ACGATTCAGAGGCGGGGGTATATACATGTATTTGAAATATTCATGAATAAACAAACGCTCGAGGGAACGTCGGTAAAGTGCTTGGGCTCGGTATTTTTCTCCATCTCCATCTTCCTTCTCTATCTGCTCGAAACGATCTCACATTGGTTCCTGTTCTGCAACCGTTTTATTTTCTTTTCTTACGATCATAAGAAACATTAAATTATACTAACTATCCACCTCAGCCAGGTGAATCGATACAGAAAGGGTATGGTAGATTCTTGGCGAAGAGGGCAGTTTATTTTCTCCAAATCATCATTGGTTATAAAGTGAAAAATGCAAGCGAATGGAAGTGAACCTCAAGCAAAAGGAGGAGGAGGGCTGTTGCGCGTTAGAGCACAACAAGTGTGTTTGAATTTGCCCGAGAATCGAGAGACGCACGGCGAACGATGCGGAGTTAAACTGCACACTTTAATATCCGAAGGAGCGTGAAAGTAACATGGACAATGCAACTCCTAACAAATGAGAAGAGGAACAGAGCAGAGGACTGACACCCTTGCTTTACAGATCAAAACACAAACACTGGCTCCATCAAATTTGAAATTTTTTCGTAAGTCAGCCCCCACAAACGTGCTGGGTCGTCTAGGCTTTTGGGAATCTGAGGAATCGTGATGACTCCGGTGAAGCCGAAATCAAACACCATCGGAGAGCACATCTGGATCGAAGAGTAAGTGATGGACGACGGTCATCAGTGTTAAGCATACCACAAGGCATTTTCGTCGAAATCAGCCAGCCGCGGTCCACCCTGACGTCTGTCGGGTTTCTCCAGAGTAGAGCGTTTTGCTCTGATAGAGTGAGTATAGTAATGTGACTGCACTGTAGTCCACCTGCTTCTCACCGCTATGAAGGATGTAGTGATACTTTAGCTCCTCGTCCTCCGCAGAGTCGTCCGCACCAGCTTGCGGGTTGTCGAGATGTTGGGCTGTCGACATTGGAACAAAAAGCTATTCAGCTGGGTTCCAGCAAGAACGATAACTCCCGCTTACACTTCTTCGGATACCCGTTCCATCCAATTGAAAGTATCTCCCCTGATGCACAAGAACCGACCCGACCCCCAGCTTCGGGTCGTCTGTCCTCCGTGCCGCAATGTGCGCCAGCACCATCCCGTGCCTTGCCCACCTTGGAATCTCTTCGTCCTCCTCCACGTCCGGCGTCCTCCCGCCCGTCCCGCCGTCGACCTCAATCCTGGCTCTTACGGGGCTGCTCCAGACCGCTTTACCACTGCTTCGCAACAAGCGGACCTGGTCTCGCGAGTCAGGAGCAAGAGCAGGAAGAAGAAACAGGCACCTCTTCGGGCCATCCACGCAAAGGACGTTCGGCGTACGGCGGGCCGTCCTTCCCGGCCGGTGCTGCCGCTGGCAGTCGGAGGCGGCAGCCTCTTGAACATGACCCTGATCCCGACTCCTTCCAACATCCTGGCGTCCGCAGTGCTGGCAGTGGACTCAATCCGTTCGTCCGTCTCGAGCATGGTCGAGTCGATGGTTGAGGGAGGAAGCAACGACGTCGAACCACTCCCGTTGGAAGAAACGGACGCTGACGAGCGGCCTTTCCGCGGATTCGGAACGCGTCTCGGCGACAGGCGGTCGACTCGAAGACCCGACAACGGTTCCCCACAGTCGCACTTCTCGCAGCGCGTGCGTCCACCTCTGTTGGCACCAGCCGCGCGTCCGTCGCCGCCCCGGAGCTCCACTTTTTCAGCTCCGGCCGCACCTCCCCCGTCGCCGCCGCCTCTTCCCCACGCGCCTCCGTTTCAAACCTCGCCGGCCTCCGACGCCCGTCGATCAGCATCACCGCGCCCACCCTCCGCCTCGAATCCGTCGCTAGCTCCCTCTCCCTTCTCCACGGCCCTAACAAAGCATGCCCGCCGCAGCAGCATCAGGCCTCCCCGTCCGTCGCGACGCGTGGTTCGAGATGAAACCGCATCACCTACCCGGTCCGCGACGACCCGTTCTACCCGGAGCTCGCGGTGCTGCCGCCGGCGGTCGGGAGGGTGCTCGACACGGTCGACTCGGTTTGGGGGGGGGGGTCGACGCGACGGCGTGGGTGGTCGGGGCGACGACGGTCGCGCCGGCGATGCGGGCGGCGAAGGTCGTCGGGAGGGTTGTAGGCGGGGTCGAGGAGAATTTGGCGTGGGTCGGAGGAGGGCGATGCAGGTCGGGAGGCGAGCGGCGAAGTAGCTTTTTTTGTAACCAAGGACAGCTTTCGGTTTATTGTTTGTTTTTTTTTTTTTTTGTTTGCAGTTTGCCAGTGATTTTGACGCCCCGTTGAACGCGAAATAATCTTTGCTTTAGCTCGATAACACCGATGGAAATAAACCTTCTTTGCCATTTCATCACCAAATTAAAGCGCGAAGAAGCTGATTTTTGAAATTGACGCGCCGGAACTAGCGCATTTTGTGCGCGGTGTGGGAGTCCGCGGAGCTTCAACTTGCGATTCGCGATCGGCAGTAGCGCCTTCTTTCCCATCAGCGATGCGCGAGTTCCTCCCGCCGCACGTCAGCGCGGTTTGCGGCCGTGATAGTGCCTTTAGCAGCGTGCCCTTTGCAGCAGTTGACAGTGAAGGGATCGCGGCAGTAGTTGACATATCTGGTGAGTGGAGCACCTAAGTTCGCAATCGGAATATCCTGACTAGTCGACCACTATCCATAAAGGTTTCACGTCTCTCACCAGCTCCTTGTTGGAAAAGCACGGCACCGACGGCGCTGCTGTGCTTCGGGAAACTTTGAAGAACGCCTTTTCAAAAATCATCGAGCGTATCTACAGTCGGTCCGGAGCGATCGTGAAATTCGCCGGCGACGCTGCGATCGCGTGTTGGTGCGCAAATTTTTTCGCAATTTCATTTCGTTGTCCCTGACAGCCTATGATGCAGGTCGACGATGGGATCGAACGCGCACAGGCTTACGCGAATAACGCAGTCCTTCGTTTGCTGCCTGGAGATACTTTACGAATTTCGAGAAGAAACTCGATGTTCGAGTGACGACTTGGGGATTCATATCGGAATAGGGATCGGCCAACTGTACCACGTGCACGTCGGCAAACCCGAAGGTCAATCGGAGGGACCGGATCGTCGGGAGTATTTTATCGCGGGCGAAGCGGTCTCAGACGCGGGCATCAAGGTAAATTGGGGGCACCGAGGCGATTTGGTCCTGTCTTCAAAGTACTATCAAGCCCTTGCGTCGATCTTGGCAGGAGCGCAAGGCGTGTACCACCTACGGATGCTGTCTGATCGGATTGCGCACGAAGGACGCGGCGCGTTCATCATCAAGGACAGGTCATCGCACTTTGAAGGTGCTCTGACGTATTTCAACGGGAATTTCCGGAGGACGTCACGGTGCCGGCTTCCAAAAAGGGGTCGATCGACAGGCGCAAGGCCGTAGCGTACGTTGAAGTGTCCGTTGCGGCATTCATCATACAGTCCGGTTTCATTGCGGATCTTGACAACGACGGCTACAGCGACATCAGGAACACGACAGTGGTTTTCTTTCGGTTTCCATACCTAACCATCGATCTTTCGGCGATGGCTGAGGCCGTCTCTCCAAAGTACAAAAGATCTCTCAAGAAATCATCGCGAGAGTCCACGCCGAAGGAGGGAGTTTACGGCAAATTAATTTCGACGACAAGGGTTTCAATGCGCTCGCGGTATGGGGCCTGCGCGGCCTGGCGCATCAGCGGGGAGAGGCTGGATACGCTTTGGCAGCATGCTTGAATCTTTTCAAAGCGCTTCACAAGGATGGTGAAACCGTTTCGCAATATCGGTTCACTGCGGGCGTTGCTTCAGGAACCATTTATGCAGGTCTGATCGGGTCTCGCTTGAGGGCAGACGGTACCGTGTTGGGTTCGCCGGTGAATATCGCCGCGCGATTGATGTGCATAGAGGACTCTGCTGAGTCGACAACAGAGCAGTATGCGAGCATCTTTTGTGACGCGGCGACGTATGAGTGCGTGCGAAAAGAGTTTGAATTTACGAGGATAACACGGGCCTTGAAACTCAAAGGTGAACAATCAAGTCCGTGGAATCGTACTTACACAAAATTCAGGTCTGTCTGACGAAACTACGGTCTACCAAGTAAACAAGGCGCTGCTCCCAACAGCGCTCCTCGATCAATCCAAAGTTAGCCAAGGGGTGGTTGACGAGCTGTTCGGGCGAAGCGCCGAACTAAAGTCGATTCTTCAAGAAGTGAAATCGTGGGAAAACGCCCCACAGCGCAAGCTTGTGCTGCTTACAGGAAGATCCGGACTTGGGAATCGGCACTTTTGAATCGCCTCAGATCCGAAATAAAGCAGTCGGATTCTGTGATTCTGTGGTGAGGTGACCAAGAAATACCTTTTTGGTTGGTCTCCTCACGTTGTACAGTGAATGTGCAGGTGATGAGGTCAAGCAGCGGATGTCGTTTGGTGCATTGATACAGATATTCCGGTGTATCGCTTTGAAGTTACGAGCAGCTGGTGTCAGCGCGCAAGACTTCCGATCGGATCAAAGCAAAAGTTCATCCTTGTCGGACAGTCATCTGGCCTCCCGCTATGCTTTGTACTCAAACGCATCATTGTCCGATCTACCCGACATAAAGGATCCAGACTGGGTGTATCTCGCGAGAGTATTGGAGGCTCTTGAATTTCTCGCGCCACAAGTCGGCTACTTGCAATTATTCCCGGAATGAAGGCTTTCCACGTGCAGGACCGACTTTCGGGCGGCGATCTGACAGAGCGAGTCACTGTGATCATTCACCGAATTTTGGAGGTGTCTCGCAGTTTGGGTTTTGAGGCCTGCTTCATATGCGACGACGCACAGGTAGTACGATCCAGGAGCTGAACATCTGAAGCTAAAGGTGCTCACCCGGCGCAAGTGGTTTGATGCAGAGTCCCACAAGGTGCTCAAATCGGTGCTCAAGTCTCTCAAAGCACTCTTTTCGCTTTGGGTGCCCGAACGCGCGAGGTTTTGCTCTTCGATTCTTCCTCTCCCTTCTCACTACTCGTAGGAATGGGAGGACAGTGGACAATATGATGATTACAGATCGGCTTCCCACTTGTTGGATTGAACTGCATCCACTATCAGCACTCGCTCTCAGTGAATTTGTGCACGCGCAGCTTGGCCATGATATTCCCCAATCTCTCATGGTCGATATTCAGGCAAAGACGAATGGAGTTCCGATCGCTGTGCTCGTAGCTTTGAGAAGCATGAAATTAGGAAATCGGGAAGACGCTTCCAGCTCCATTTCTCACTTAGTGATGGACAGAGAAAAGGCAATTTCCGCACAGTAAGAGTAGTTTTTCCGAGTGCGTTGAGTTCTCACTTTCGCCAGGATGGATACACTCCCCAAATCCTTGCAAACGATTTTGGCCGTTGCGTCCATAATAGGGCAGACGTTCGACCTTGAGACAGTTGCTGGAGCAGTTCGAAATTTGGACTATTCATGCGAAGTCGGACAGACTTCATCCGACGTAGAGACTGAAATAAGAAACGGCGATCGCTTTGGTTTACTCGTCTGCAAATCAACTGATGGCAAAGAGTACGCTTTTTGCCACTATCTCGTGCAACAAGGGGTCCAAGGTTCTCTTCTGCCAAAGCGACGGTATTTAATTCACCGAGCTGTTATTCGCACTCTCGAGGAGCAGCTACTTAATGGCGGGGACGATAGCATTCTTCTCCCAATTATCATCGGACACGCCATGTCGCTTGACGATGAACTTCCCTTGAAGTCCTCTTACCTACATCGTGGGTTTCTTTGTGCTGGAGAAGATTTTAAAGTAGAAGAGGCTTTCTTTTATTTTCGGTCATTGGCCGCGATGAATCACGGATTTGTGGACGAGCTCAGTCTCGCTGACAGACTAAATCATTTTCGTATCCTGAGTTCCCTTCATTACGAAGCGGGGTGAGGAACTTTTTGTACTTTTTCTGGTCGCATACCTAAAGAACTCCAAAGCGATTACGCCAGGGCCTGGTCTTCTGTCCAACAACTCTTTAGTGCTGCAGGTTTTAGCGCAAAAACAAAAATGGCCCGCGCCATTCGTTGCCTCATTTATCATGTCCGAACAGTCTTTTCTCTCAGAGGCGCAAAACCCGCGGAGAAATTTCGAATCGGATTTGCCTATCTTCGCCAGATGTATCCTTCCGTTTTTCGCGAATGCTTCCCCGCCATGGAAAGATACTCAGAAAAGGCTCGATTGAAAAAGATCTTTACTGAGAGTGACGTGACCCCAGAGCTTGCTGTGTATGTTCAAAACATTATGGCTGCTTCGGAATTATCTTACGAAATTCACGCCTCTGGAATCGCTCAGCTCGGAATATTAGATTTAATTTTCAATTGGACATGTATGACTTCCACCATCATCCTATTAGCAACGATTTTAAGCTCGACGACTGACCAGTGGCGAAATGTGTTTATTTGGCCATACAAATTATCTCTTCATCGATTCGGCTCCATCCTGCGACTTTTCGCCATGAAGCGATCAGGAAACCTTTACGAAAGGATGTCTGAGACAGTTACTGATCAAATCTGCAGCTTCGATGATTTCATTCGAAAGGGGCAGCTGGCAATGAGCGTCAGTACGAAGTATCTGTATAGAGGGTCGAAGCCTGACAAAAATTACTTTGAGCTGTTGCGTACCGCTTTGGCTTGTTTTAGGGATGGTGGGCTCGAGTTTGGAGCCACTCCGATGAGATCGCTGATGCGTCTTCACCAGATTCTTCAACTGTGGGTTTTTCTGCAGAAACATTTTTGCACAGCACTCACCACGTCCAGAATAGGGAAATTCCATCCAGATTTGCCCGAGGCTGATATTTTTCGAATAGACAATGAAATCGACTATTTTTCAGCCAATTGCCCAACTGCATTGCCGGTTCTCACATTGAAGCTATGTCAAATCATTGAAGCGGTGCTACTTTGCCATCCGTTCGACGCCAAGAGTTTCTACGAATCCGAGGAGGCCAAAAATCTCTTTGTCGAGGTTACGTCTCCTTTCGTTCTTCCCGATTAACTAAACCTTCAAATTCGTGCAGATGAAAAGAAGTGGAATGCCAATGTCAAATACAACCGTGATTATGGGCTACGGAACGCTAGTTCTGCTTGATTATGAAAATCGAAAAAAACGCAAAGAAACCGAAAAATGGTTGGAAAATTATGATGAAGCCATTGCGAAGGTATCTCTCTTGTTGCACCCATCATGGTAGCGCTGAAAGAGATTAGTGGCCAATGTTTATTGACACATGATCCAGATACCGGCCTGCTGTCATTCAATTTTGCTTTGCCTTTTCGCTCTTTGCAATGTTGGCCTTTGTTTGGCCGACGGGCGATCAACTGATCCCGTAGAAGTTGAGAAAATATGCGGCAAGAGCAATCTCCTCATTTCCATGATTCGGTCGGCGGTTCATCGCTCAAGACCAGCATCTCCTCTCGTAAAATGCGCAGGCGCAATGACAAATGCTGCGGCCTTTCTATTTATTGATGGAAAGATTTCGCGGCGAAAAAAAGTTCTCACTCCGTTTGCAGCTGACTGCGAGCGTATTATTAGCGCTCATAAGGGCGTTTTGTCCGAAAATCAAATTTTGGTACTTCGTGCGCGGCGGCTTCGGGCGTTGTGGCTGACGGGGAGGCGGGAGGTGTTGTCGGAAGTTGATTTTGTGATCGCGAGCATGGAGCGCTTCGATATCGAGTGGGAGAGGCGCATCCTTAAAGAGATTAAAAAAAATTGATTCGTTGCATATTATCTTTTAAAGTTGTGTTTCTTTCAAAGAAAAATGGTTGGCCAGAGTGAAGCCATAATTACGCAGAAAAGTCCATAAACTGCTCCAACATGACGTTTGAAGGCGAGGCTGACAAAAAATGTTGGGTAGCGCATCAAGCATTCCTACACGAATGTGGTATAAACTGCGAAGCTGAAATAGCTCGCGTCTCGCAGGGAGTGCTTTGCGGCTCGGCTTTCCGTCCAAGCGTCATAAAAATTGACTGAAGCAGCAATTAATTTTGGAAAAAATGATACCCGGAACAAGTTTCTCATTTCGACATTTTAGCGATGCGGAAGTTCCTCCCGGAACACGTCATCACCATATGCAGTCGAGACGCTCCGTTGAGTAGCGTGCCCTTTGCAACTGTAGAAAGTGAAGGGATCGCAGCAGTCGTGGATATATCCGGTGAGTTAGTTGCACAGCTTTCTTCGATCACAGCAGCCTCTGATCAGCGGGGTTTCGTTGACAGGGTTCACGGCCCTCACCAACCAACTTTTGGATATACACGGCACCGATGGTGCAGCCATACTTCGCGAAACTCTGAAGGCCCCGTTTTCAAAAATCATCGAGCGCATCTACCGCCGATCTGGAGCAATCGTTAAATTCGCTGGTGACGCGGCGATCGCGTGCTGGTATGGCATACTCCTTGTGATCATTCTAAACGCCGATCGTGCAGGTCCACCAATGGATCAAGCGCGGGCCGTCGGACGCGAATATTGGAGTCCTTCGCTTGCTGCCTGGAGCTTTTGAATGAATTTCGGGAAGTGACGCGTGTTTCGGAGGACACTTTGGGAATTCATATCGGAATTGGAATCGGTCACCTCTACCACATCCACGTCGGCAAACTCGCAACTAACCTTGACGGCTCAGATCGGCGAGAGTACTTCATTGCCGGCGAAGCGGTCTCAGACGCAGGCAACATGGTGATCCTTGGCCATCGTGGCGATCTGGTTCTTTCTTCGAAGTACTATCAAGCTCTTTCATCGGCTTTGACGGGATCGCCAGGCGCGTACTATCTACAGATGTTGTCTGATCCGAAAATACCAAACCAGAATGCGATGGTTACGATCAAGGATAGTTCTTCGTATTTTGCAAGTGCTGTGATTTATTTCGATCAGTATTTCCCGGACCAGACACCGGCTGCCAACGAAAAGTCGATGGACAACAGCATGGCCCTTACGTACGTTGAGGCGTCCGTCGCGGCATTTATTGTTGAGTCAGGCTTCGCTGTGGACCTCGACCATGAGAACTACAGTGACACGCGAAATGCGACCGTGGTTTTCTTTCGTTTCCCGAATGTGATAATCGATCATGAGGGAATGACCGCCTGGCAGTCGTCGAAGCGACCAGGAGTTCCACCAGCTGCCCTTTCAATTGTGCAAAAAATCTCGCAGGAGGTAATTGCGTGTGTCGATGCTGAAGGAGGAAGTTTGCGCCAGATCAACTTCGACGACAAAGGATTTAGCGCGCTCGCGGTTTGGGGTTTGCGTGGCTTGGCACATCAGCGAGGAGAGCTTGCATATGCTTTGGCAGCTTGCTTACAACTTTTCAGCGCACTGCGGAGTGAGAATAGCATGAGCTCGCAATATTTTTTTACCGCCGGAGTCGCTTCGGGAACCATCTACGCCGGTTTGATAGGCTCCCCTTTAAGAGCAGACGGAACCGTTTTGGGCTCGCCAGTGAATATTGCAGCGCGGTTGATGTGCATGGAAGATGCTTTGTCCGACACAAAGTTCCCGATAATCCTTTGCGATGGGCCAACATACGAAAGTTCAAAAAATGGCTTTGAATTCACGAAGATAACGCGGCGAATTAAATTGAAAGGTGTTAATTCATGGCCTGGAATTGGTACTAAATTGGATTCAGGTATCTCAGACGGAGTGACGGTATACCGGATGAACAAGGTACTTCTGACAAGGCTTCTCGATCCGACTAAAGAAGTCGATGGAGGCAATGATGAGCTGTTTGGACGCGCTGCAGAGCTGGAAGCGATTCATGACGTGGCCAAAACGTGGAAAACTAAACCACATCGCAAGATTATGCTGCTTACAGGAAGATCCGGCCTTGGCAAATCCTCGCTGTTGATTCGCCTCAGAAATGAACTGAAGCAGTCTCCAACAGTTTTGTGGTAAGATTATTTGGAGATTCTGCTCTCAACTCTCTTCTCATCTACATAGTGAATGTACAGGTGATGAGGTAAAGCAGCGAATGTCCTTCGGGGCGTTACTCCATATTTTTCGGTGTATTTCGACGCAATTACGATCATTTGGTATCAAACCCGATGCTTTCCGATTCGGCGAAAACAGGAAGTCCTCCAGTTCCGACAGCCCGCTTGTCTCTCGCAGCTCCAAACTCGCTTTCGGCTCTAAGACATCGCTGGTTGTCCTTCCCGAAATAATTGATACCGAATGGGCATATCTTGAGAAAGTGATGGAGGCTCTTGGAATTTCTCGCGCAACAAGCCGCCTCCTTGCCATTATCCCAGGAATGAAGGCTTTTCAGGTCAATGAGAGACTTCCTGGTGGCGACTTGACCGGCCGGATCGCTTTTATTATTTACCAAGTTCTTGAAATGGCGCGTACTTTGGGTTTCCATTCGTGCTTCATATGTGATGACATTCAGGTAAGATTTTGAAAGTGAATTCGCCATCACTGAAGATGTCTACTGATTTTAGTGGTTTGATTTCGAGTCCCACAAAGTACTTCAATCTGTCATGAAGTTTTCTCAGAGCGCTCTATTTGTTTTCAGCGGCCGAACCCGAGAGGTGTGAAGTCTTCCTCCATTTCTTCTCTCTCACTTCTGACAGGAATGGGAAGAAAACGAGTACTTTGATGGTTACCAAAGTGCTTCCACGTGTTGGATTCAACTCGAGCCACTTTCGTTCGCATCTCTTGCAGAATTGGTCCATGCGCAGCTCGGATATATTGTGCAAAAATCCCTTCTCGTCGAAATTTATCAGAAAACCAATGGTGTTCCAGTCGCTGTGCTTGTAGCGATAAGAGGGCTGAAGACCCAAGACGCTCCCAATTCCCTGTCCTCTTTAGTTCTTGATAGAGAAAAGGCAATTTCAGCACAGTAAGGGCCTTTTCCGGCTGTGCTGAGTGACTCACCATTTCACAGAATGGACATGCTCCCAAAATCTTTCCAAACCGTTTTGGCTGTGGCATCGATCGTTGGACAAATGTTCGATCTGGAAACAGTAGCAGGGGCGATTCAACGTTTACCAGGCCGTCAAAGCGTCGCTGAACTGACGGCAACCGACCTGGAGCTCGAAATAAGAACTCGCGATCGCTTCGGGTTAATCGTTTGCAAATCCATTGAGAACATGGAATATGCTTTCCGTCATTATCTGGTGCAGCAAGGGATCCTGAGTACGCTCCTCCCGAAGCGCCGCGAATCCATTCATCGTGCTGTTATTCAAACTCTCGAGGAGAAACTACGAATGGGTGGGGACGATAGCTATCTTCTTCCTGTAATAATCCGTCATGTCATGGAGCTAAAGGGTGAAGTCGAGCTGAAGACTTATTACTTACATCGTGGGTTCCTCACCGCGGGAGAAGACTTAAAAACTGGGGAGGCTCTCTTCTATTTCCGATCCTTGGTCTCCGTAACTCCCAGCTTTCTGGACAGTTTGAGTCTTCTGGATAAACTGAATCATTTTCGAGTCCTGAGCGCCCTGTACTACGAAACAGGGTGAGGTGGTCTTTATTATTGACGCACACTGATAATTTTTCGAAGGGACTACGCCAAAACGTGGTTAACTGTCAAACAGCATTTCAGTACAGCAGGTTTCAACGCGCGTACCAAAATAGCTGGTGCATTGAGTTGCTTGATTTACCATGTTCGCACGGTTTTTTCTCTTCGAGCCGCCAATCCAATGGAGAAGATTCGAATCGGATTTTCATATCTTCACCAAACATTTCCTCTCATCTTTAGTGAATGCTTTCCAATTCCGAAAAGACGCCCTCAGAAAAACTCGATCCAAAAAGGTCTTCAGCGAGGATTTAATCACTAAGCTTGGCGCATATGTACGCAACATTATGGCTGCTTCAGAGCTTCCATATGAAATCTACGCGGCCGGAATCGCCCAACTTGGGAAGATTGATATGATTTTCAACCAAACTTGTATGCTGTCCACAATCATTCTTTCAGAGGTGATTCTGAGTTCAACAGCCGAGCAGTGGCGAAACGGGTTTATATGGCCTTATAAATTATCTCTTCATCGATTTGGGTCACTGCTATCAATTCTTGGCCTCAGGCGATCAGGAACAATTTACAAAAACTTGTCTGAAATTGTTTCTGACCAGACCTTCACTTTCGATGATCGCATCCGCAAGGGAAAATTTGCAATAAGCGCGGCTGGGGAGTATTTGTTTGGAGGATTAAAACCTGACGAGAGATACTTTGAGCTATTGTACAATTCCATGACTTTCTTTAAAGAGGGCGGACTTGAGTTCGGGGCCACTCCAATGAGATCGCTGATGCGACTACACCAGATACTTCAGTCGTATGTTAATCAGACTTGAAAAGTGCGACACGCAAAACTCATCGCTTCTAGAATAGGAAAATTCAATCCGAAATTGGCGGAGGAAGAAATTTTTCGAATTGATGATTTAATCGACTATTATTCATCGAATTCCCCAATTGCATTGCCAGTTCTTGCACTCAAACTTTGTCGATGTACTGAGGCAGTTTTGCTTTGCGAAACGTTCGACGCACAGACTTTCTATCGATCTTCGGATTCGGTAGGACTTTTCGCCGAGGTTCGTTCAGGTCATCGATCTATCCCAAAGCTTCCTTGACCCACTTATTATTTCCGTGGTAGATGAAACGAGCTGGAATGCCCCTTTCCAATTCAACCTTAATTATGGGGTTCATAGAGCTAGTACTGCTTGATTTTGAGAATTCTGTCAAACACGCGAGAATTCAAGCATGGCTTGAGAGTTATGGTGGTGCGGTGGAACAGTTGTGAATTATTTCTATCGCCTGTTTCGCCCTTGCTGGTATGCTGAGCCTGACCAATGCAATAGTCCATTAACGCTCCTCGTAGATACCCGCGCTATGTCATGCTATTTTGCTTTCTCTTTTCGCTCTTTCGAATGTTGGCCTTCTTAGTCTGGACGTATCACCGGCAGAGCCCATCGACATGGACAGCATTCAGGACTTCAGCAATCAACTTATATCGACGATTCAATCCGCAGTACGCCGTTCAAGACCTGTATCTCCACTTGTAAAATGCGCCCGTGCACTTACCGATGCAACAGCCTGTCTATTTAGCAAAAAGGAGTTATCCAAGAAAAAAGTTCTTGATCGGTTTGCGAGTGATTGCCACCGCATTGTCAAGGAGTTTGCAGGCTTGCTGCATGATTATCAAGTCTTGATAATCAGTGCACGGCGGCTTCGAGCGTTGTGGATAACTGGGAAGCGAGAGGTGCTGTCGGAAGTAGCTACTATATTGGCACGAATGGAGAGTTACGATGTCGAGTGGGAGCGGCGCATTCTCAAAGAGATTTACTGATCATAGATTTTAATCATTTCAAATCTGTCAAACAGCCTTCTCAAACTGACCGCTTCTCAAACTAACCGCTCCTTCCATTAAGTCACCGACTTAAATTCAAAATATATTGAGACGTTGCCTTTCTCGTGGACGCTGGAAAATATCGCCCTGGCTATGCTGCAATCATTATCTCCATTGCAAATGGACTTGTCAAATCTTCGATTGCCCTTGCGTTGCTCGACGAGCGATAATGCAGTTAAAGTTCGTCCCCTCGATCGTGACGGCTCAGTCCGCTTCACTCACCCAGGCCCGGCGTCGCGCCCTCCTCGCGTACAGGGACTGGATCAGAGCTGTGAGTATTTTTTGTTTGGAGGTCCTCGGCGATGCGGATGATGCGATCCCTGTGGGTCGCGGATCGATCAGTCACGCTGCACTTTGTGATCTGATCGCAGATCCAACCCTCACAAAACAGTTACTGACCCCAACATTTTTTCGCTCCTCCATCTAGAGCCCGCACATCGTCGAGCTCTACCAGCTCGACATCACCACATCCGCCCTCAAACGTCGCGTTCGCCAGGCCTACGAGGAGTCCCGCCACGTCTCGGACCTTGGTGTCATCGACGTCATGCTTCTCAAGAGCCGCCAAGAACTCGAAGAAACGCTGAACTTCTGGAAGCAAAAGACGCACGTCATGCGATACTTTGAGCAGAACCCGTACGCCGAGCCAAAGCCGCGGGACTTTCTGGGCAAGTTTTACGAGGGAAGATGAAATCCTTGTGATTTCTGGTAGCTTGGACGGGCCAGTTTCTCTGATCTGTTTACTGCCTTGCACATTCTTTATCACGAACAAAGTTGAAGTCAAATTCATGGGATCAGGGGGTTGGCGAGAGTTTCCAGGCAGATCATTAATCATTGAGGACGCAAACCACTGATTCTGGTGGTGGCACCAATCTTACTGACCTTGTCACAAACGGCATCTTCTGGCCACGCGTCGTCGCATTGGATCACAACTCTCGGGGAGCGGCACATTGCACATCGTGAGGCCTTCGATCAACGCAGCGGGAGGATGGCCAAGAACGACGACGAAAAGAAGAAAGCAGACCAGGTCTCATCCGCCACCCCAGCGGCGGCGGCGGCTGCAGAATCAGCAGCCACAGAGCCGCCAGGGCCGTCAAAGCCCAAAGCCGCCCTTGAAGAGGACGATGAATTCGAGGACTTCCCTGCCGTGGAAGGTGAGCGAGTGGTTGGACACTAGAGATTGGATGGATCTGCGGATTGGAGCGGATGGAAGCGGACGCGATCGAGAGGGACGCCTGCACATTGAACCTTGGGATTGATTGCTGGGGCCTCTCGCGCAAGCCAGATCTGACTGCTGCACTTCAACTCTCTGCACCTGCCTTTTTCCGGCCCCCCATCACGTTTTAGGTTGGGAAGACGATGCGGGCGTCGAGCCGCTGAACGCGTGGGAGGACGCCTGGGAAGACGATGACGAGTCCACTGACTTTGCTGAGCTGCTGAGGTTTGTCCCATCCCCTATGCTTCATGTTTGCCTCTTTTTCGGCTGGGGATAACAAATGTTTGCACAGGGAAGAGCACAAAAAGAAAACCGCCGGAGTAGCACCAATGAAAGCATGAATAAAAGCTGGCGTAAAAATCGGGAATTAGCTGTAATTGTTGGCAACAAACTGAATCCGTGCCACGCCCATCCATCCGCTGGGATAATACGCTCGGCTACATAATCGTACTCGTTGGCAACTGAGCCCCTACGGACTTCCTCCAACTTCTCTCGATTCTCACTTCGTTTCCAGCCAAAACTGACCAAGGCCACTGTGCGCGTTGCTCGAAAATTGTCAATCTCGAAGGCGGGAAATGCTGTTCTGTCCGTCGTGGTCGGCACCGCTAATACGGCCGTCGCCAAGATAGTCTCCATTGCGTTTCCTCTCTCAAGCCGACCTGGCGTTGGCATCGCCGTGCGCTAGGGCCTCGCGGGCCTCTCCGTGGCCGGTCGCTTATTTTTCCGACCAAGAAAGAGGTTACCTGTAGATAAGCGAATGCCTCTTTTCAATTTCAATGCACAGTATAAACTCAACGAAGGGAAACGTCGGCGAGGATAAGTAGAGCCTGGAGGCTCTCCAGCGATGGCGCGTCGAGCCACTGCATGGCATGCGACCGCGCGAATTCGTAGTAGCACATCATGACATCTTGCAGAAGATTTTTCACCGCCTCGTCGCTCGCTCCCATTGCACAAATAGCGGCCCTATCGATGAGATGATGGATGGTTTGCGTGAATACACCGTCAGTGGTGAGAAAAGGGCATTCTAAGGCGAACGGAAAAAGTTTCGGCAAAAACGCCTTGTACTTGTCCCTTTGGTTCGACAATTTGTGGACAACTTGAACAACGGTGACGCGCCTTCGGAAGAACAGGTCCACGAAATTGTCCTGCTCGCTCTCGTCCGCCCGTGGTCGAATAGGGACCGTCGTCGGCGCAGCCCTGAGTGACGGCGAACGACTGAAAAACCAGCTTGATTTCATCGTCATCGCCTTTCGGAACAGTTCTCCGAGCCGACCTCCCCACGCGTCGGGTAACGGAGCAACTGAAAACATCTTTTTCAGTTGACGGACCGAATGCCGGTTCCATATCCCAACGACGAATCGGCGCGTGTTGCAAACGGCGGTGCTCTCCCGCCCGACTTGTCGTGCATCGCCCGCGCCCGCTTCTCGCTACTCGGACCCTCCCGCCGGTTTCCTATTCGCGGCGGCCTCCACTTCAAATGCTGCTCCCCGGTGGCGCCATCGCCATGACCCGCGCGGTGTACGACGAGGTTGTCGACTACGAGGACGGCACGCCAAACAACGCGTCGCAGACCGCAAAGGACGTGTCCACGTTCCTCGCGTGGGCTAGCTACCCTCAGCATGACGAGCGCAAGAAGATGGGGATGAAGGTCGTCGCCACGCCATCTGGTGGAAGCGATTCAAGTGGACCCTCATCAAGCCGAAGAAGCTGGCGTACCGGCCGTCGAAGGACGTGAGTGGTTTTGCCCTTTTCTTTTATTTCCTCTTTGTGTTGCACTTCGTAAAGCCGACAAACTACTTCCACTTCATCTGATGACTTATAACTAGGAAAATAGAAACCGCTTCTTCTCTCTCACCTCCTGGCCTCCCGCTTGGCCTTTCGATATATATACTCCCTTGTTTTTATTCCCCTTTTCCTCTGTTAAACGTCGTGGATGAATCGATGTCTGGGAGCTTGCCTGCAGGAGCTGGAGCGAATCCGCAGCCTTCTTCCTTGAGTGGGTTTCTTGTCTTTTAGCACACAACATGGGCGTGGCCAGACACTCAACACAAAGAGTCTTTGAAGTCAAGTGCACCAGCCACATCGCCGATGAAGCGATGGTCTACTTCGGTTGAGCCCGAGCTGGTTGGGTGAATAAATGCTCACGTTAGTGGTTTTCTGGGTTTGGCAGCCGAGCTTGAGTGGGACCTTCCTGTCAGTGTGTCTTGTCTATCTGTCTGTCTATTCTTTCTCGCCCTGTCGGCTCCCCATTGAAACTCACATCCAACAAGCAGAAGAGTATGTTTGTCTGTCTCTCGTTTTGGAACGACCTCACCGCCTCAGCCGTTGGCATCGCGCGGCCCCCAACTCAACAGCAACAAGAAAACGCATCATCATCACCAACCAACCGACTGGGTCGAGAAACCCTCTCCACGAACCCCTTGCATCCCAAACCCGCCCCCTCCCTTCCCCCCCTCGGCCCGCCGCCGCCCCTTCTTGCTCTTCTTCTAAGGAGACGGAACGAAGGAAGGAACGAAGGAAGGAAGGAAGGAAAAGTCTATAACCAGGTGGCGGCGGTGGTGGTAGTAGATTGGGAGGAATGAGCCAGCAGACGCAGCAGCAGCAGATGCTGCTGCATCTCGCACAGCAGCAGCAGCGGCAGATGCAGCTCCTGGCTGCCGAGGGCAAGACCCTGCCTGCCTCCACGTCCGCCTACCTCCAGAACCAGCAGCTGTTGCAGCAGCACATTCTCTACCAGCAGCAGCTGTTGCAGCACCAGCAGCTGGCTAAGGTGGCAGCCGCCGCCTCCGGCACTACTCAACCCGCAGTTGCGTCTGGCCCGCCACAGATGGGGCAGATGGGGCAGATGGGAGGCAGCCGCCCGACCAACAGCCCTCATACATGGCGGCATCTTCGACGATCAACCCGAATGCCGGCATCAATCTTCCCGGCGTCCTATCAACCGCGGGGTCCGTGCCGTCTTTGATCAGCGGAGGGGCTGCCGGCCCGTCGGCCACTTCGGCATCCCCCAATCGACAGAACGACTACCAAGCTTCCTCGTCAGCACACTTCCCGCCTCAAATGCAGCATCAGTCTCAGCCGCAGCCGCAGCCGCAGCCACAGCAGCAACCGCAGCACCACCAGCAGCAACAGCAACAGCTTCAACAGCCACGGCAACCGCAATCGATGGCCCAACGTAGCAGTCCTCAGCAGCAGTTCAACAACTTCTCGAAACCAACTTCATCGCCCAGATCCATTCCACCCACCCCAACGCGGGTATCCCCGTCGGCGATACCGATCGAAGAGGAGGATGAGGATGCAAAACAATTCAAGAACGACTTGATCTTTAAGATCCGATCGATCGATGCCTATCTCGCTCCAGCCGACTGCCCAGACCACCTGTCATTCCGAAAGGGACAGGCGTTTTAGTGAGTTTGCGATCGCTTTCACTCTTTTAATCCTGTGGCTGACGATCTTCAAAAACTACAGCGCTCTCGCTTACATTCCTGAAAGAAAATGCTTCTTTGTGAGCACACAGGTACAGAACTTCAACCCTTTCCTGCGATCTACTTCTCCTGCCTACGATCTTCTCACTCTTGAGCTTCCAATACATGCAGTACGCCACGCCATTCTCGCGAACGTCTGTTAATGGTTTTGTACCACGCAAGTACTTTGAAGTAGTCGATCTCAACAGTCCAGAGCCCGCCACAAAGAAGGCATCCAAATCCTCAAAGTCGACAAAGCCTGCCGGCGCCGCTGCCTCCACCTCCACGTCGTCATCGACATCCGCCCCCAAGCCCTCGGAAAATCTGCAGACTCAAATCACTCCAGTCAAGGCGCAAAGCGTTGGACCGACGTCGAATGCGACACCGGCGAAGCAATCGCAGCTTCAAACACGAAGCCAGTCGGAAAACAGTATTGGATGGCAACCGCAGAACCAGCAAGGGCGTCCCTATATTCCTGTGAACCCCAGCCCCGCGCCGTACGGCCGCCTTGTGGAAGCTCCTTCTGATTCCGAGGCGACATTGAAGGTGTCATCGTCCTTTCCGTCAAATTCCGACATGCAAGGCAAACAGTCCTTGGACCTTCTGCGGTCAAGAAGCCGCGACGTGTTGTGGTCATTCAAAAAGAGCTCTGATCGCTCAACTCCGCTGCCGGATTCGCACGCGCAGCTTCCAAGAAGCTCGCACAACCGAGGGGACTCAGCAGGAGTATTCGGACCCAACCTCTCAGCGGCTCGTGCAGCCGCAGCAGCCTGTCGAAAAGGAGCGAACAGGGTGGCGGTGGGGCTTCGGGAAGAATAAGTCGTCCTCTCGGGCAACTTCGCCGCACCAAGATTCCATCGCTGCAGCGCAGGACGCGTATCAAGCACAACAGCAAGCGTCAAATCGAAGCAGGTCTCTTTCCAATCCATCGCAGATCCCCTTCCCACCTGCCCATCCTCCTCTACCCAAAAGCCCCATGCCAAGATCGGGCGCAGCGTCGAAGCAATCTGGCACCTCGGCCCCTGCCCCGGAGCGGCTTCTAGCCAGCTGGGACAATAGCGACAGAATGTCGGTCAGCTCTTTTGCCCCGCCAACAAGTGCCTCTTCGCACTGGCGAAAGAAAACGCATCATGACCACTTGGACCAGCAAGGCCGGGCCGATAGCATGGATTCTACCGCGCGGGACCGAAACCAGGGAAGCATGGATCGCAGAAAATCGTTCGTTCGAATTCTCACTGCGTTGAGATCGCAAGACAAGGAGAAAACGAATCCGCACGCAGCGGAGGGTAGCAATCCCGCGACATATGGATTTTTGAACATTCCCACGCTCGGAAGGAGGGGCCGCGGCCCGAGGACACCCGGCCCTAAAACGCCAGGAGGTGGTGCGCGAACTCCGGTTCCTTCGATTCACGACGAGCGCGGAACCCCGCGCACTCCCAAGACGCCGTTCCCGTTCTTCCGCAACCCTTTTTCTGCCAAAACGCCCGCTGCACCTACAACTGCGGCACCATCGGCTTACCCCTACTACGATCCCAAAAATCCCACGTCGGCGTACCCGCTGACCGCTCACAGCGCGCACGTTCAGGCCCTTACCCATCACCAGATGGTTCAGGGTTACCTGAGCGGTACACCGAGCACGATGATGGCCCCGCAAAACGTCAATGGCGCTAGGGCACCCGTCAACTCCGCCGTTTTCATTCCAGCGCAGCCCTACAATGTGAACGCGCCACAGCAATCCCAGCAGTCCCATCAGTATCAGTCGGGCGGCCAGACGTTTTTCGGTCCTGGAGGCCCGTCTCACTCTCGAAATGTTACTCCTGGAAGTTCTCCGCGTGCTCCGTCTCGTGGATCCATACGTGAGATGCCATCGCCTAGGACCTTGAACACTTTTGGCCTGAGCGATGGGGCTGGTGGTGTTATGAGCGGTGGGATCTCCAGCAGCGGGCTACAGCCGTCGTCGATGAATGTTACTGCTTTTTCCCCTGGTTACATTCCCCAGAACATTCACCCCTACCATCAGCAAGTCCAGCAGCAGCAGCAACAGCAGCAACAGCAATACCACTTTTCGCCCCAGATGTATCCCCAGCAACTGCCCGGACCAAGTCCGTTCGCTCAACCCCTCCCGCAAGGCACGGGTGGCATTCTTCCGACAGCCTTACACCCTGCGATGGCCGCGCCTGGTGCCGGTACATTCCCGTCGCCTCAAATTTCAAACCCGGATTCCGGAGACGAAGCGAATTTCTCTTCTTCGTCGTCCACCAATCCAAAGGGAATTCGCAAAATATCCTCACTCAGCGGCCTTCCCAGACCAGGCAGCGCCCTTCTTCCCACCCCTCTTCCCCCGCAGCCACCGCAGCTCCCGCAACTTCCATCGTTTTCAAATTCGCCTCTGGAGGGTTCTCTCGATTTCAGCCCCAACCCAGCGGGTAACCACAACATAAACTCTTCGCCCTCGCTGCAAAAGCAAAACCTCGTTCCGTACGCCTACGGCGCCGGCGGAAATGCCATGATGAGCCCTATGTATGGGGCAGCGAGCTCCCCGTCGGTGAACGTTGGTGTCGTTGAGGGGTGCCATTGGTGGCATGGGTATCAACGATGTGGGAAACGATGGATCCATGTCGTTTAGGTCGACGAGTCTGAATTGGGAGGCGGCTGGAACGCCAAAGAAGCGATGAGTTTGGATGAACCGGATGGTTGCGTGTGCAGTCTCTCGGATGCTGCTTGGAGTTGAGCGTGGTGGATTGTTTTCCGCGTTGCTCGGCTTTCTCTTTCTGTTCTTCTTGCCTTAGACTGGTTCGCTGTCCTTCCGCCTTTTGTTTATCCTCCTCTCTATCTCACCTCCGCTTTTGGGTACGAGTATTGCAGAGCTGGCCCGAATCCGTCGTGGCTTGCGGGAATTTCACCTCCTCTTCTTCTACTTTTTCTTTCTCATTTGTTGCTCTCACGGTCTCACCGCTTTTGTACTTTTCCTGGCCAATTTTTTTTCCTTCGTGCGCCTCGTTTTTCGTTGGTCTCTTACTTTGCTTCCCCTATTTTTTTCGTCCGTCTCTTTTCCACTCCTTGTCCCCCGCTTTCGAATAAGTCCTGGCAGATTCTATTCTCACCACGGTCGCGCTTTGATCGCTCGACCCGCCACCACCCTCACGACACCAACCCCTACCTATCACTGACGCCCTCCTCTTGGCTTCCGCTGCTCTTCCTCGAACGTTACCTGATCTTTTTTGCACCAGCATCGTTTTGGGGGGAGCTGAAGTGCAGAGGGATCTTTGTTGCTACCATTCATATGCTTATGGATAATATATTTCTCTCCAATCATACTGCCACTGTTGTCGTCGTGTAATGGTGCGTTTCTCAAAAGCTGTGGGATGCTTATACGTCCTTCACTCTCTAGTAAATATTCACCCAGCGACTGAATGATGTCAGTAACGCGCTGGTGCAGCACCTTGGGCTGCAAGGGTAAACACAGTAGAAGCGCCGGGCACGTCCCCTCGCTTCCGACCCAGCCATTCACATATTCCGCTTCGATTCCCTTTCACTTTGACGCTACGCGCTTTCTCTTCATCGCTTTCTCGCTCAATTGGCATAAGCGAAAGACGACTTAGTTGGTGGACACGTGCAGGTGGGCAGGACAAATCTGAGCACGTGTGGGCGGCAAAGTCGACAAGCAAAGGCATGCGGCAAAGCAGCAGGCGCCACCGAGTCGTTGCTGGCCTTCCCACAAGAGGTGCTCGTGGACATCCTCAAGGCCCTCTTCGACGACGTCCGTGGGGACGGCTGGCACACGACTTGCCGGATCGAGTGCAGCCTCTTTCTGATCGTGCGCGTGCGTCTCGTCTGCAGGGCCTGGCGCGAAGCCGTCGAGTCGGATGCCGTGGCGCGGCACGCGTTTGGGGACTGCTGCCCGCTGGGCGAGGAGGCGATGGTGAAGTCCGCCGGCGTGGACGCAAGGCCCCGGTCGCGAAAGTACAATGCGACGGGCATACTGGGCGCCGACGAGCGGGTAGGCGCGTGGCACAGCCTCGTCGACCCTCACTCCTTTGTGGACCATTGGGGCCGAGATCCAGAGTGGCCGCGCCAGATTTACCGAGAGCCTGGCGTGCGTCACTGGCGGTGCGGTCGCGTCTCCGCCATCGACAGCGACACAACCGTGACAATGCGGGATGGCAAGCCGAGTCTGAAACACGACGGCGATTGCACTACCCCCGGAGGATGGTTTGACCTCCTGGTCGACTTTACAATGATTTCGTGGTTCCGCGCCAAGATGGGGGGAGCCCTCTTTGATGACAATATCGGGGGATACGAGGACTATCGGGCATCCGTCCCCGTCATGTTTTCCAACCAGTGCGCCGCCATTTTGGAAAAGCTCAAAAAAATGGACCCCACCGCACCGTTCCACCGAAACAACCCGCGTTCGGTCTTCAAACGCCCGCTCGCTCGTGAACAGAGTGATATTTGATCTCGCTACGGCCAAGGCCTACTTACCATCATTTCCCCTTTGCGTCGACCGAGTTCGGGAACTGCGAAGTTGCACGAAAATGAATTTCGCGCAGGTTCGTCGGCCATCTTGGTCCGTCGCCGTGGCACGAAGAGGCTTCGTCTACTTGTGCTCTCAACTGCTCGTCCTGCGCCTCTTCCATTGGAGGACTCTACTTCAACTGGAACAGTAGCAACTCGTCGGATCGTGACGAGGACGCACGCCGCTTCCACCAGTTCGACGCCCGATGGGTTGTCACGACGCTGCTGCGACGGTTTGAAGGGCTGAACGGTTCTCGACACGGCTCGGCATCTCCTCCACCTCGGCCGACGGCGCTTTTCTACGCGGACAGCGTTCCCATTTTTGAGAATTTCCCCTACCACGCGTACGTCCTTACAGTTAACAAGAGGTCTGGACGATTGATGGGATTGTATTCTTGGTTTGAAACTGGGGAGCGACCATGACGGAGGAGGGTGAGTTTGGGATAGTTGCTGTGGCTTGAAACGAATAAGCAAGAATCGAAAAGTAGACGCGTCGCTCTCGCTTGAACGAGGCTGTCCATTTTTGGACTGCATTCTGTTACACCCCCAAACCAGGCGATTCCATGACAAGGCCGAGGTTGGTGGAGTTCCATTACAGATTCCGCTCCATCGCCCCCTCCCATGTTTCGTGAAGGATTCTGTGGCGAACCTGAGGAGGAACGCTCCTCACAGAATCAGGAGGGCAAGTTCCTGGGTTTCTCTCTGACAGCCCTGTGCCATACTGAACTCGATCAGCTCCTGTCCTGTCCCTGTCCGACAGCTTCCCTGAAAGTTCGCTTCGTCATGTCAGACTTCGCAGGATCGCGTTCACCCTCCCCCCCCCTCCCCCTTGCACAAAGCAGTAGGACACACCACAAAGGGCGCGAGAGACTCCCCATTACCGCAATAAACTGCACTTACCTCTATTTGGCAGACCCTTTCGCTCTCTTCCATTGAATGGCAGCCAAACCCTAACCCAGCTGAGCTCTCTGTCAAGTCGATGTGGATTGGCTGCGATTAGCCGCATGTGATACCCTCGTGGACTGCTCTTACCTGTTCGTGCTCGCTTCCCTCCTCCTTCAGCCTCCTTCGCTCGAGCGACACCGTTCCCTTGCAGGTTGCCTCTTTGATATGCTTTTCGTCGCACCCACCACCAAGCCTCTTTGTCGGGCGATCTTGGCACGTTTGTTTTAACTCCCCACTCCCTTTCTATGCAGCTGCCAATGGTGGCTGCCTCGATCACTTTCCAACAGTCGATGCAACCTTTCTAAGACTTGCATGACTTCAGTGCTGGCTGGACCCCCTTTCTGTGGCGATCAAAGAGACCAATAGCATGTGGGGCGTATGTTTGAGGGGGAATATGCGGAAGTGGTGGAAAGAATATAGCCATCCCTTCAATACATTTCAATCAATTCAACGACACTTCTGCTCGTGCCCAACATGAATCGCACCATCCAACATTGGTGCCGCCTGTGCCATCGAGAGTTACACTTCAGAGATCAATCCGAGCTGGAACGACACGAGCGCTCCTCCAGGCACATGATGGGAGAGAGGATTCATTGCCTTCTAGCCCCTGGCCCAGTCGAACTCGAATGTATGGAATCACACTACCACGACTCGACCCAAACAAAGTTGCTCTCAATAGCGTTGGTACACCTCTGGAAAGTTCCACCCTCACTGATTCCAAGCCAACCGAATTTGGTATGCTGTCATTTGGGCCAGCCATGACTAATTGCTTACCTGTCGACAAGAGAACGTTTTTGATCGTTCCCTGATTGAGGACAATCAAGTCAGTGATTTTGAGAGCTCTTTGGCGAGGTCAAGCCTTGATGTATCGGAACACAGCATAGATGAAACTGATGATGACACTGCGTGGATTGAGAGTGATGGGTCTCAAGCGATCATGGCCCAGGTGTACCTCCCAAACATCAACCTGATGGGTCTGGCAGCGTACCAGACAAACCCTTTTACGAGGGAATGAACGTTCTGCACATTAAACTGGCACTCTTCTTGAACTTACCTTCCCTCCGGCTCTCTGACCGTGTGAAAAGGATAATTTTACAAATGCTGGGATGGATCGGCGTCGCAAACGTGCCATCCCTGTATCGCATCAAGAAGATTATGAAGCAAGCAGTGGAGCTATGCTGCAACAGCACTTGATCTTTCAAGACCTTGAACTGGGAAGCAGGTCTTTTACAATTCAATAGCTGACACAATTAGACTTCAGCTTGCACATCCCAAGACCTGGGAACACTTATCCTTCTATCCAAATCTTACTGGACCGATAAATGATCTTGCGAGTTGCGGAAAATGGGTTGGGGAAATTCGTTCGCCGATGGCAAGAGATGGTGATGGCAGTGACATTTTTGTGGATGAATTCTATGAGTATCATGAGTCATCGTCAGAAGGCTCTTGCATTGTGTTTGTAACTGGATTCGGTGTTTATAATGGCGACATAGTCCGGGTTGGGTTTCTTTGCCAGGCCACAGGCAGGCGAATTATTGTTGAGACGGAGCATGCTGTGCAGCAAAAGCTAGTCAGTGGCAGTAAATTAGTTCCTCTGCACCTGGGTGATCGAGTACCTTACAGGAAATCTCACTCAAGCAATCCTCCGCACTTTGCGAAGGAAGGCAAATGGCAAGAGAGTATTAATGCTGCCTCTTGTCTTATCGTGTGATGACACCAGTGGAAATGAGTCACTTCAATGGAACAAGTATGAGTCCTGGATCATGACTTTTGCTGGCCTTCCCGCACGATTGAGATATCTTCTTTGTTTCACATTTTTTATTCTATCATCAAAGACAGCATCAGGAATAGAGACTGCTGAGGTCATTGCAGAAAACTTTCGTGAGATGCGAGATGGCATTGATGGATATGATCCTATAAACAATGAAGCTGTAATATTCACTGCATCCATCCTTCAAATTGTGGCTGACAATCCAATGCATGCCACTCTTTCCTCTCACCCTGGAATGACTTCAATGCATCTATTGCCTTGGAAAATGGCATCAAGGGTTTCCATTTTGAGTATTGTCTATCACGAATTGATTCATTTAAAAACGCTACCATAAATCCGCTTCTTGGTAAGTTGCTCAGACCCTCAATGGAAACTGATCAAACACCAGGAAGAGAAAATGAAGTCCCATTCTTTGATGCAGGAAATGACTGTCCCATAGAGCTTCTCCACTGTGTGAATTTGGGTTTGGTGAAATATGCAATGCGGGCTACGATTGCAAGTCTCTCCATTGCAAAACGTGAACAATTGAAAGCGATTATAAATGGACTTGACAGCTCAACATTTCCAAAACCTTTTAGTGGCCACCAGCTGGTATGTCATTTGGCAAATGCTATGATTTACAACAGTTTAACAGGTTCATCATGTTAAGTCCTTGAATGGCAAAGATATACATGCCTTCTGTCAGATTGCCCCTTTTGCTCTGCAGGATGTTGCAGACCCTGAAGTTGTCGAAATGTGGATTGAGATATCATCATTTTCAGCCTCAGTTTATGCTGGCAGCACAGAAGATATTGAAGAGTACATCAATGATTTGGACTGCCAGCTAGATAGGATGATCTGCGCAATTTTTGGGTGTAAGTTCTGCTGGGATATTGTCAAACCTAAGCTGCACATGCTGCGAGAATGTCCTTTCTATGTGCGCCGCTTTGGTCCTCTCAAATGTTCTGGTGCTGAAACGCCTGAAAGTCATAATAAGGTGATTCGCTCAGAAATTATCAGCACAAATAGGAAAAACACATCAAGGGATGTTGCAAGAAATTTTGCAACAAAGTTAGCAGCACAGCACCTTCTCACAAGTGGTTTTGTGCAGACAAAGAGAGGCTGGGAACAGCCTGAACCTCCTTTTCTCAAAGGTACTCAGTCACTGTAATGAAGCTTGCAAATCTAACTCTTCATACAAGAGCTGGAAGGTTGTGAGGAAGAAGACGTTGCCCAGCGAAGACTGAAGCCAGGAACGCTCTTGCTTCGAAAATGTGGACTGGTGCTTTCTTTTGGCGAAATCAGAAAACCAAGCAAAAACTCTGATTTGACATTGGAGGTGATTGTCTACAACATAACAGACAAAGATCATCTTGGCTGTCCTATTCTTGAAACAACTGGATCAGCTGCCCATTGGAGGCAAGGCTGTGGTGTGGAAATTTTTGAAGTGAACGCACCTCACTTGTGCACCTCAAATTGCGCTATTCATGAGAGACCTATTCAATATGAGACACAGCGGGCGAGACTTCATGTGGTGCATGACACTGCAAGTAAAAAACGACTTCTCAGTATCTACTGCTTCTCTACTTCCAAAATACTTCGAGACCATGCACCTGATATTTCCTCGAGGGCTGTGAGGCATGTTACTGAAGCTGAACTTCAAGCAAGATTGTCTGCTGCTGTTGCAAGTATGCCTGAGCCAAAAAAAACAGGGCTGCAAGAGAACAAACGCAGAATCCATTGGTACTGTCTCCATTCTCCCCTCAATTGCACCAGATCCAACTTACCCACGCTGAGAATGATGAGCTTCCACCTGTTCCACCCCAAGAAGCTGTGATTGATAACCGCCCTGTGTCAGGAAGCAACTCTATGCAGCAAAAAACTCGGAAAGTGGCATGAAGAAAAACATTGGATGCTGAAAAGGTTATTTTAAGGGAAAACATCCTGTTGTTCTTCAAATCACCCAAACCATCTCGGATTACTGCTGTTGAAAGGACTATCAATTAGTTGTCCAAAGTGAGCGAAAGGGTATGGAATAAGAAAGAAGTTACTACATACTTTTGGAATAATAAAACGTTTTAAAAGGTAATTGCCTCATGTTTCTTCTCAATGTGAGAAGGGGTCAGACAACCTATTTCAAAATTGAAGACTCTCCTGAGCAATAACTGACAATACATCGTTATTATTACATCTGCTGTGCAGGCACCATCTAACCAGCTTAAATTATTCTCACATGTCAGTTTGTTTTGCCTTTTGGCGTTAAAAAGGAAATTGAGTGAGTGCAGTGGATCATTCCTTTTGCTTCCAAACCCACCCTCAGCAACCAGCACACAGGAATGCAGCACCTCTCTGAGGCAGGGTCGAGGCAGTTGCCTTCAAGGCTGTTGCGACCAAGTGACTGGCAGAACCAACAGGTCGCTCCTACGCCACAGCTGCGGTCAGTCTCTCCGACAAGGTCATGCACAACTCCTGCAGCAAACGAGACATCAGGTACGATCTCTGGCCGCAATAGTGGAGCTCCATCGCAGCGCCCACTCCATTGGGAAATACCCCTTCGCCGCAAATTGGACCTAGAGAGAGATACCTTTCTCCAACTCGGAATGGTCAGTCATCAAACGCATTGAATGGCCCACTTAATCCGCTTGTGTCCATTCTGTTGGGACGTCAGACTCACATACAGACACACAGTGATGGCAATCAGCGCAGGGAAACGCTGTGCCAGCCGCGCAAAACCGTGCAAATGGCCAAGTACTTGAACCATGGGAGCGGATTGCCATGAGATGGATCACTGAGAACAAATTAAGTGGGGATTGTTTAGGGCAAATGCGCGAACTGGCAGTATGGCATTGCGCTGGGAAACGCTCATACTGATAACAACCGAACAACATTGAACCCCAGCGCCTTCCCTTTAGAGACATCCTTCTTCTATCCATTTCATTGCAGCTACATGGGACAGAGAAGTCGAAAACACTCGATCCTGGCACATTGGTATTATTTACTTAACCATCACCGCTTCAAGGCACCTGCTAACTGACCTTCAGCGAAATATTCGCCCCTATGTTCTCCAGTACCTCTCACAAACCAATCCTTTCCCGCAGGTGGGAAAATTTTCGGAGTACCAAGCGAAACAGCTGCAGAGGTCAGGATTGAGAAGAGAGGGAACACAAGGTAACCCTCAGCCTAGTGAAAGCAGTGGCACGGGGGCGGACGTATGTGCAGCGTCAATTGACAGGGACTTCAGTGGAGATGGGGACGGGGAACATGGCCAGTTGGGTTGATTGTGGAGGTCTCGCGACTTCATTGACCGATGGGATGGTGGGGATCAAACAAATAAAGAGATCTTGACAGCTATTTTTTTGAAACATGTTGTGAACTTGTGCGGTTCTCACAGGTGAACCAACCACCTTGGGAAACCATCGAGGATTCCCGCCAGAAACCTCCCCGGATCACTGCAAGTGTCGCTGGAAAACCACCGTCACACCTTGGCCTTGTCACTGGGAAAAATGGACTGGAATCCGTCCCACGTCATGTTGTTGCTGTACCACAGTTCCATCCAGGAATTTTCCTCGTGCTTCTTGTCACTTCACCAGCCTGAAACCCGCCAGACATCGCCTCATTTGGGGGTGTACAGGTTTTAAATCTTCGAACGACGCCAACAAGCCATCCACATTTTGGGGACTTCGGGGCGTGCCTGCGCCACCAGCGCACAAGGCTAAACCCTTGTCCCCCGATCAACCTTGAGAAAGGAACGAAGAATGTCAGCGCCGCAGCTGCCGCCGCCGCCGCCAACACCGCCTCGTCAAAGTACTCCCCACGCCTTCTCTCATCAGAACGAGCCTCGCAGCCCACCGCCGCCTTCCAGCGAGATCGCCGAAACAACTACGACCACGATGACAACGAAAACGACGATGCCCGCCGCCCTTCAGCGAGGTCGCCGACAACAATCACCATTATCAATGTGTCGAAGTCGGCGTCGGCGTCTGCAGCGAATGCTGTGACACGACGCCACTGGTCGGCCAGCAGAAGGTCGCTGTCATTGCGGTGGACGCGCAAGGTTAGTTTCTATTTCATTGTGAGGAAGAAAACATGCTGAGAGCCCTTCGGTTCGAAATCTCCCTCGAATTCCCCTCAGACCACTCAAAAACCGCCTTCCTCTGGTCCTACAAGCACCTAATCCGCCCAGGCGTGGACCGCAAGCTCCTCGTCAAAGTCGTCTTCTCCAACTTTCGCACCCAGGATGTGACTCCTTGGCCCACCCACCAGCGACAACGGCTCTCATCCAACTGCGCCTGTAACTCTGTGCTAGAAGACTCTACACAATAATAGTTTGCTGAGCATTCTCCGTTCTTACGTTTCCCTCCAAACTGCTCTGAGCTACCTCCATCCCTTCTGCTCTACACTCTCTACCACAAATCCTCAGATTGCTTTCACGCGAAGTTAGCCCATAATTCAACACGCCCCATAAGATAGCTTTGGGCAGAAAGAAAAAAAGGAATCAAAGCAATAATGTGGAATGGTGCCGATTGAGAGACTTTGTGAGAACATCAGCTGGCTGCTTGTCTGTACAAAGCCAGTCACAATGAGCGTGAATTTGTTGAACGAGGCTGTGGCAGTGATAGTTGTGTGGAATATGTTTTGACTGTTGGGAAAAGATTTTATTGGTTGCAAGTCTGACAATGCCTTCGTTATCAGTGCAGAGTTGAATAGGACCACTGATGAAATCCCACCCAGGACTGGAGGGACTTGGTGTGTGTGGAGAGGAAGAAAGAGAGAGCAGTAGTGATGGAGAAGGGAGAGGATGGAGAGAGGAGAGAGGAGTGAGTGGGCAGCGATGGAAGAGAGATCAAATGGAGGAAGAGAGATTGGCTTGTTTTGCACTGGATTCTGTCAAAGCAGCAAGGAGGGGGTTTTTTTTTTCCTTGTTTGATCTCTGTGAGAGGTTGCTGCTTTTATACTCCTGCAGGTTGGAGCCATCAGAAAACAGAGGGAGCAGTGGGCTGCACAAAGCAGGCCACAGAAATGAGATAAAACAGGCTGAGCACCAATCCCCAGCCTGGGCTAAGTACCCATTCAGGGCTGAGTACCACCCAGTGCTGGGCATCACTCAGGGCTGAATACCAGCCAGGGCTGAGTACCAGCCTGGGCTGAGCACCACCCAGGGCTAAGTACCAGCCAGGGCTGAGTACCACCTTGGGCTGAGCACTTTGTCTGGGCTGAGTACCACCAGGAACCAATTTACAGCTTGTTTGAGAAACAGTTGCTTGTAAATTGGTTTGGTTGTTTCCAAATCAGGAAGCTTGTTTGGGAAACAAGCCGCTTTTTTTCCTTGTTTTTAGAAATCCAATGATTGGTGCAATCTCTGGTGAGCTCAGTTTTTATCTCACTTTTAGAAATGCAGTGATTGGTGCAATCCCTGATTCCTAAATGCCTGTTGCATTGCTCAGATTGCACAGCACAGCAGGAAAGCTGGAATTCCAGATCAGGAAGCGGAATTCCGGTGCAGAGAGAGGAATTCCAGATCAGGAAGCGGAATTCCGATGCAGAGTGCGGAATTCCGGTGCAGAGAGCGGAATTCCGGAGCATTGGGCAGTGGTACACTGCTTCTGCATGCTTGCTGTGCTGTGTTACATGTGCAGAGTGCGTAGTTTGAGCGTTTTTGTGCATGTTCTAATTGCATTGTTCCTACCGGTATAGGATGAACAAAGCTAGAACAACAGCCGCCTTTGCCTATCTCTTTTTATTGAGAACAGATTAGCCCTTCCGAGCGCCCCATTCAAGTATTGAACCTACTGAGCCCTTCAAACACCCCATCCAATGTGATTGGATGGAGTTCTCAAAGGGATCATCAGTAACGGGCGTAGTGTACCCCGTGGGTCGAATCTCAACACTGACTCCTTCGGGGGACGCCCCAGGTGAGTTGCAACAGCAAACTGCTCCTTTGCAAACTGCAACCCCAACTTTAAGTCAAACTGACCCAGACCCTTTACCAAACCCTCAGAACATTGAAGCAGTCTGAGCTCTTCACAAGAAATTTGGTCACCTGTCTTTATCTTCTTTGAAGCGTACTTGGTCAAATCTGAATAAAGTTGGTCATTAATTTTTCCTCATTCATGACATTCCTTGCGTGACATGTGATGTTGGGAAATTGAAAGCTTCACCTATCCACCCCACTTCCAGACCAAACACCACACTGCTTGGTCGTTTACACACTGATGCTGTCCCACTGCCCGCACGTGGACACCATGGTGAAAAACATTGGCAACTGGTTGTGGAAGAGTCAACCCGTTGGCTTGACATTGAGTTCCTCAACTCTTTGTCTGACGCGCCCACAAGATTCCGGTTTATGATCAAAAGGTTTGAACAACAACATGGCAAACATATCACATCTGTACACTGTGACAGGGGGGAAATCTTCAAAGATGGAGAATTCAAAACTTGGGCCAATACTCGGCATCCTCCTATTGTTTTAGAACCTTGTCCTGCATTCACCAAGGAATTCAATGGGCTGGTAGAACGTCAGGTCAACACTCTCAAAGACATGGCACACTGCATGCTCTTAGAGTCACGATTGCCCCACTCTTTCTTTGTGTATGCGTCCGCTACGCAGCATACATCAATAACAGGGTTTACCACTCTTACACTAAGAAAACACCTTGCAAGGCTTGGTATGGTGAAAGCCAAATGTGGATCACATCCACACCTTTGGCTGTTTGGTTATCCACCGTATCCCAAAGGAAAAGCGAACGCTTAAACCTCCTGACAAAGGGGCGCCAGGCATATTCTTAGGGTATGAAGGAAACACTCTTCTAGTAGTCTACGACTTGAAAACCCAGAGAATATCAGAACACTTCCATGTCTCCTTTCACGAAAATGTTTTTCCTGGCATTGTGCGGAACTGGAGACAGTTCCTTCATGACTCCCGCTTGAAGGAATGGGGACCAGTCCAACCCACAGCTCAGGATTTCCAATATCTTTCCTCCTCGTTGCATACCCCCGCTATGTCCACTGATCCAGATGTGGCACATCCTGACACTCTGTTTGACTCACAAGAAGACGATGTACCACCTGCAGAATCACAGGGGGGAGATCTACAGCCGGGTATGCTATACGACGCATCTGATTCTGAACCAGAGTCAATACCTGATGAACAGGAAATCCCTCCTAGGGAGCGCTCAACTTCCCCTGACATTCTAGCTTTGCCAGAGTCAACAGGGGAGGCAACAAATCCCCCAATCATACCACGAGAGCCATCAGGTTTACGTGACTACCTGGCATTGAAGGCAAACCTTTGTAAACTACGAACAAAACCATCAATTGCCACAAGTCCTTCCACTTACAGTTGGAAAACACTCCGCGCTTTAACTGCAAGAATTCGTAAACTACGAATAGCACGGGGACAATTTCGTGAACTCTACCAAACGCTCAAAGCATACACTGTGCTTGAGCCGGAGGAAGTCACAGCATATCCAACAGAAAGGATCCACCAGCGGGACTTACCGCCACTCCTTGCTTCGCATAAAGAGGCCATGCGTTCTCCTTTTGCAAAGTATTGGAAGGCAGCTCAACTCTCAGAGATCAATTCGATCACATCAAAGCATGTCTGGGACTTAGTGGCTTGACCTAAAGGGCGTAAGATACTCAAGCCCAAATGGGTTTTTGCCTACAAGTTTGACAGTGAAGGGTACCTTGAACGCTTCAAGGCCCGCCTGGTTGGTCAGGGTTACACTCAGATCTTTGGTCAGGACTACAATGAGACCTTCTCCCCTGTCGTCTGCAGCTCCTCCTTTATACCCCCACCATTCCACCACGTCTACACCACTTTTAACACTGAGGAAGACGTTTTGACGATCATTTTTCGCTGCAGCAGCGTCGCAGAGCGTGTAACAGCACTCATCCACAACATCAGCCACCTGATAATGCTGAATTTCGAGAGTTTACGTTTGCAACTTCTTTCAATTGCTTTAGGAATCGCTTACCACCACAGGAAAGAGCTACTTCCACTCTATCTATCCACCAAACGTCGTGATCCTCGACTGGTTCCTTGCAGAATAACAGCTGTCCGCGTTTTTGCTGTCCCATTAGCGCCAAATTCGTGAAAAATTCTTTACTTGGAGCTTCCCACCAACACAACTCAGCCAAAACTCCACCAATTCACTTCAAACCAATTTTCCTGCAATCTAAAGCTTCGGATCTATATGGGGCAACTCAGTGATTCTCCAAATTCGCCCTTGGCCTCGTGGGATATTGAGTTGCAAGCTGCAGCTGCATTTTGGCCCACTCATTTTCGCTCCACAATCGTGACAAGTCTGCTATTTTCAACACCAACTCATCACCAGCGTACCCCGTTGAGAAAATAATCTACTCACACTTACAACTCCACCCACAAGCGTTGTACTGCATTTACTTACAGCTTATTCTAATATTACCTGCTCAAGAAGTCCCAGAATCTGCCACCAAATTAGGGAAATCACTGCCTTTCAAATTTTCTATTCTACTGCAAAGCTCTCACACATTTTTCCTCCCAAGCATGAGCTAGTGTGATCAAATCAAGTATGCCTCCCATGCATTCCCCATTCTCAAAGGCGCAGCAAATTTTGGAGATTGGTTGGACAACCTAATTTCAGAACTATCCAACAAAAGCAATGGTCTCCGCCACTGTGTCGACCCAGACCAAATTAACGTATTACGCAACGATCAAGTGGACCCCAATGACCCTAATGTCGGCCAACATGCAGAGTACGCAGGGGACCCAACCACGGCGAGCATTATGCATTTGCACGAGACAGGCGTGAGCCAGTCAAATGGTTCCCAGGGACAGAAGACCAGAACGCATACTGTATCCTTCTCATTTGACGACACGTTGAACCAGAGCTCCTACCACAGTTCCCCCAACGAGGGCAGATTTTTGCCTACACACTGCTTGGAGAAATCGCGATTGCATGTCGAATAACAGATCAAGGATTAGCAAAGGAAATTATTGATGATTTCGAACGTATAAAAATGGAACCTGCAGAAGCATCCGAGTCATTTGCAATGCGCTTCATTACAGCTTACCACAAAGTAGAAAGTTTTGCAGAAAGTTCATCAGTGGAAATCCGCAGTCACATCACACCATTTTCCAAATTTGTGCAAGTCTTCGTATCTGCCCTGAACAACACGCTAATCGATATGGGTGTTGCCAATACATTCATGTTTTTTCAGGGAATCCTTTCTGTTTCATCATTGACTAAACTAATCACCTTATTTGAATCTACTGCCCGCCAAAACACATATGATGAGAGGCGGGATCGACTTGCAGCACAACAGGAGCGGGACCTGACCACAGCCGTCCCAGAAGTCACTACACCAACAGCAAATGTAATTATTCGGCCAAAAGTACACTATAGTCAACTCTGTGGTTGTGGCAGTTACCATAAACCTCAGCAGTACCAGCCGTATCCTAATATCCGCCCAACAACCTTGCGGTACCAAAACCCTCAGTCCCAACAGTACACACTGCACCCATATGGTGGTTTTGGCCGAGTCAGAGGAACATGGCGAGGACAAAGTTCACGTGGAACAGCAACTGGTGGTGCCGCAATGGGCGTGGCTCTGGGGGGAAGTTGGTACCCTGCACAGCAACAGTCCTTTGGAGTCCAATGTCATGCATGTGGAGGCTATGGTCATGTTGCGCGACAGTGTGCCAACACATTTCTTCAGCAATTGCAGCAACAGCAACAGCATCGACCACCAGCAAATCCAAATGCGCTCTTACTCCGGCAACCAAACCCTCCACAACAGCAGATACCTGAAAACCAAGCACTTCTGCTACAGAACGGTGATTGGGATGACCAGCAAAGTGAGCAGTACGCTGCAGAACAGCAATTGTGGATGGAAACGCAACTCCAATCAGAGACTGAACAAGATGAAAGTCAACAGGATTTTTGGATGGCCCAGGAGTAATCCGGGCATTTGCAGTTAACGTCCCTTCCCTTCCTATTTCTTTTCCTGTACTCATCGACAACAGTTGCAATGTCACAACGCTTCGAGATTTCTCTCTCTTCATTCCCTATAGTTATACTCAGCAGAAATCTAGCATGCTTATTGCCAAAGAAGGACCAATTCTTACTTGTGAAGGATTCTGCACAGCCCTCTTACCACTCGCCAACAGTATCACACTTATAATTGAAGGTGCCCAATATGCTCCAGAATGTCCTGTCAACTTGGTCGCTGATCGGGACCCACAACTATGTGGCTTCTTCCATCTTGCACAAGACCTTCAACCTGGTACTATTTATTGTAGCAGTCCTGAGGAAGGAGATCCAGCCGTTCTTCAAATGATTCTTAGACATGGTCTCAAATGGTTCCCAACAGCAGCAAACCCCAACTTCAACTACAGCAAACAATTTATTGCACATTGCGCCAGTAAATTTTACAACCTCTTCAGCTCTGCAGAACCAGTTGATATACTCAGTATACGCACAGCCTTTCTCAACAGCAAGCTCCAAACACTCAGCGCATGCATGAACGCCTCGGCCATATCCCTTATGCAAGACTACGAGCAATGAAGGAGCGCCGTACATGTGCTGACTTTCCTGACATTAAGCTGGACTTGCTTGAAGAACCGTGTAAGGCCTGCATTATTGCCAAACAGACTCGTGCTGCTATTCCACATACAGATCCTCCAGATAAACTACCAGGCGAACATTTAGCCTTTGATCTAGTGGAAGTCAAACCAAAGTTTCGAGGACAATATGGCTTTGCTCTCATTGCCATTGACTATGCGAGTAATTATCTCTGGTCGACAAACCTTCGGAGAAAGTCAGAAGCACTACCAGAGGCCATTAAGATCATCCAACAATTTGAGACAGTTAGGGATGTTCGTGTAAAGGGCGTCCGCTTTGATGGTGGGGAACTGAATTCACTCGCTTTTAACCGTTTCTGTGCATCACGTGGCATCTGCGTTGAAGTCAGTCCACCTCATACACCTGAGCTGAATGGGAAAGCAGAGCAAGCAGTTCAAACAGTCATGGATGTCACACGATCTATTCTAAGACATGCTGGTTCACCATGGTCATGGTGGGGATATGCGATTCGACATGCAGTAGATATCATCAATACACTTCCTGTCCTCAGCTGTGGATTACTATCTCCAGTTGAAACGCTTCTTGGATTCCCTCCATGCATCAGTCAATTCAGAGTTTTTGGCTCAGGATGTTTGTATCACATCACAGCAAAGGAACGTGGACAAACACATCAGTTTAAAAAGCTTACAGAACGTGCTCGACCAGCAATTTACATTGGAAACATTGGTCGTTCCATTGCTCGTTTGATTGACATCAGCACGGGTAGAGTAATCACTCATCGATTGGATGACCTTGTGGTTGCAGAAGACAGCTTCCCTCGCCTCAGCACCTCAGCAGCAGAGGGAGGATATTGCTCAGGACCTCGTTCATCAGCTAACACCACTCCTCAGCAAAGATGAACTTACATCAACTGAACAAAACATCACCAACCTCCTTCGTGAAGCCAATGTTCGTGTGGATCAATTCCCAGAACCAGGACCAGTAGCGGTAGCTGAATGACAACCTTCCACAGAACTAGCACCAATTGAACATGTAGTGATCCAGGTACAGCAGCGAAAGTGAATCGGATAACAATGTACAGCACGAAGTGTTGGAGGTGGCAGCACGACGGGTTGGACTCCGTGTTACTGCAATTAACGCCATCTCCAGTGGGCCTTACCTATGAGCACTAAAGCCGGGGGGCCAATTGGATGAGTGGGGGCGGCGACTGGCTCTGTGACTGCAGGCGCACTCTCAGCTGGGAGTGACGTGGGTGGCGCAACCGAAGGCCCCTGGCCATACCGACCCTGCGGGAGCTAGTGTGGCGTGGACCCAAGTCAGAAGGGATGGATGCCTGTTTGGGGAGCCCATTCCGTAAGGAACACCACCAAGGGAGATAGGTCCCTTGGCGCCTGACGTTACGCATGGGGGAAAGTGCGGAAGGCGGACTGTGGAGAGAGGAAGAGCTACCGTTCGGATGGCAAGGTCTGGCTTTTGCACAAAGCTGTCAACGGTATCAAGCAAGCGGGGCGTTGTTGGTAACAGGACCTCATTGGTCGTCTCAAGTCTGCCCGCTACCAACAAAGCGCAGCCGATCTGTGCATCCTCTTCAAGCTCACAGAGGAACGTATTATTTCATTGCTATCTATGTCGATGATATTTGTTTCTTTGGGCACACAGAGGAAATCACCTCTGCCATCAATTTGCTAAAATCCTTCTATAAGCTCTGCGAACTAGGTCATATCAAGACCGTACTGAATATGGAAGTTCATCGAACACCAACTGGCATCTACTTGCATCAACGAGCTTACACCGAAGAGTTACTCCAACGCCATGCAGACCTAGTCAATGGAAAGAAGACAGCAGTAACTGCTCTCCCCAGTCCTCTCACTCTTCAACCTCGAGAAAATGATGAAGCCACAGCAAATCAACAGCTCTACCAAGCAATCCTTGGTGGCATCAACTATTTGGCAACACACACATGACCAGACTTGGCATCAGCAGTCTCATATCTTGGCGCCTTCAGCAAGGACCCAAGCAAACACCACTTGCAGATCCTCATTCGAGTCCTTCAATACATCATTGGTACACGTGAGTATGGTTTGCTTTATTCCAACACAGGGTCTGGAATTTTTGGCAACTTGGATGCTGCTCATGGAGTTCATGCTGATGGGAAATCACAACTTGGCTACTTTGTTTTGTTTGGAAATACTGCTATCAGCTGGGCATCAACTCGCAGTCCTACAGTTATGCTGTCACCTCAGCAAGCAGGATACATTGCAGTCTCAGAACTAGGACGAGAACTGGAGGCCATCTCACAACAGCACACAGCACTTATGCTCCCATCCCCAACTCCTATTCCAATTTATACTGACAACCAAGGCGTTATCAATTTGAGCTCAAACGATCTCTACACTAATAGGTCAAAACATATTCTGGTTAAGTATCACTATATCCGGGAACTGGTTGATCGACAAGTGATTCAACTGGAATGGATTCCTGGTGGCAAGCAACCAGCAGATTATCTTACAAAATCATTACCAGCTGCTTTAGGTGCTTATCATCTTAGTCATATTGGTCTTTGTTGTGTGCCTTAGTTTCTGTCCCCTTTCTTTATTTGTATTGCATTCTCCTTCTCCTTTCTCCTTCTTTCCCTTCGTCTTCTTCTGCATTGCTTCTTATATTCCTGCATTCAAGTTTCTTTGCTCTCCATCTACATATTTCATATGGGCATTCTTTTCTTATTGTTCTGCCACCTGGTGGCCAGTCATACCTGTTTATTGCTTTTCCTTAACCAGTGTACGGTTTCCTTACGTTGCCTATGGCGTAAGGTTTTCCTCCGTGCTGGCCCTTTTGCTCCTGCCCACAGCTTAGGGGGGAGTGTTAGATTTTGGTTTTTGCAGTAAGCAGTGTGCAGGAGCAACACCTCACACTGTGGTGCATGAGAGCACCAACTGTGATGAGGATTTGGTGCATTTTTTGTCACCTGGTCTTTGTCACCATTTTGTATAAAGCCAAACAGCATACATTGTACAACAGTCTCCCATCTCAGCTTCACCATCACAAGAGAGTAGTCCACCAGAGTAGTTCACCACCATCCACAAACAGCAGCAGCCGATTCTTTCAGTTACTCCTCGCTTCTGTTACTCTGCAGCTCTGCAACTCCCTGTCTCCACAACTCTGTGACTCTGCAACTCTGCAAATCCACTCTGCACTGCTAATCTGCAACTCTGATTTTCTTTGCTACTCTGCAACTCCACTGCTCTGCTGCAACTCTGCAACCCCCTGACTCTGGGACTCTGCCTCTCTGCTGCTACGCCACTTGGCCACAACTTGTCAGCCCTGCTACTCTGCCGCAACTCTGCAACCCTGCAATTCTGCAGCTCCACTCTGCTTGTCGGCTACTCTGTTATTACAACTCTGCAACTCCACCACTCCACGATTGCAAGCACTGTTTGCGCAACCAGCACACAACTGTGGCTCTGCAGGTTTATTTTAGGACAAGACTGCGTCAGAAATGTGGCATGATAATCAGCCACCTGCTAGGAACATGGCCGTTCATGAGGAGGAAAGCTTCTTAAATCAATGCGCTTTTCGCTCAAACATGTCTCACACAGAGGCACTCATCAGGCAAACAAGGTGTCTCAGCAAACTTTTGAATGTGACAGCCAAAAAGGCATTCCCTCCAGCTAGAAGAACAACTTGCTACAGGTGAAGTGAAATGGTGGGAGACTACCAGAAAGGGTTAGATTTTCTGCAAAGGCGGGACAGAGTACAGATCTCCAAGAGCATGGTCCAATTTTCTTCCAACAACTGCAATGCACGGTGGTGGAATGGTGAAGAACAAATCATATGAAGCAGCTGCAAGTGGTGAACGCCGGGCGGGGGAGACGGCGCTGGCTGTGCGATGACATCTATCGTGGGCCGCGCGCAGTAGATCAGAGCGATCGTGTGATTATGACGTTGCCTACTGCATGTGGTTGGCAAGTAGGTCGATGATGGTGGAGATGCGGCTGCCAGTCAGTCCGACGGGGCCAGAAGAGGAGTTCAGGTCTGCAGGTAAATCTGGACAGACTGATATGACGACTTTTTCCTCCATTTTATTGACGCAGCGGCGGCAGTGGCGAGCAACTCGTCCAAACCTTGCAGCTTCATCAACACAGAGAAGTTCCGCCTCTCAAGCACGCATGCTCCCACTCTCACACACAGACGACACCTCGTCGAGGGCGCGTTCAACCCACCGGCTGGTAGTCCTCGTTACCTCCCCCCCCCCCCTCTTTCGCCCACCCCCATCGATCAGTGTTCTGGCACAAGCGCGTGTGGTGCGCACAAGTTGTAGATCCACCAGCACCAGAAGGCGTCATGAGAGGGAGAGGTGAAGGATGGGGAGCAGAGCGCCGAAGGAGGCGGGGGGAGAATCAGAACAGCGATGGGGACGGTGCGGTGGAGATGGTGGTGGTTGAGGAGAGGGAGGTGCAGCGGCGCCAGTCCTTCTCATCATCCACCTCCTCCTCGCCGCCACCGCCGCCGCTGCCAGCGCACCAGTTTCCATTCCCTCCCGGATGATAGTAACGACGGCGCCCTCCGCTCGTCAGGACTCCTGTGGTACATCTGCACCGAGCGACCATCGGTGCCAACAGCGACCGCTGTTCTGCCACTGCCACCGCCACCGCCTTGCCTCGTCCTCATCATCTCCATCGTCATCGTCAACTTCACCGCGTCCTGCGCAACGGCTCCACCTCCGCCCCCCCCACCACCACCGGCTCGTTGGCAACAGCGGCAGCGGCGGTGGGCACCCCCGGCGGAGGTGGTGGCACCTTTCGCTTGGTCATCGGAGCGTTGTCGACCGCGGCGGCGGCCGTCGTCGCTATCGTCGTCGCTGTTTTTGTTGTTGTCGACGGCTCGTCGGCTCCTTTGGGGGCGTCGAAGCCGTCCGCTTCGCCAGCTGGGCTGCCCGGGAGGTTGGTGCAAAGCGATCGCACGGGCTTGCGCAAAGAACGAGCAGGGGGTGCGTATCGGTGTTGACTTGTTGCTATGCTCAATTGCCGAGTGGTACCGATGGCTGGGATTGGATTAGTTGCAAGAGTGTCTGGTGAGAAGGAAAAGGTTAGGGTGTTTGTGTGTGTGTGTGTGTGTGTGTGTGTGCAGTGCGTTGGAACGGCGGAGGAACCCCTCTATCTGTGACCTTCCCGGCTTAATCAGGCTTTCTGTAGTCCAGCAAAATGACCACCAGCTGATCACAACGGTGCTGACGAACCGACCGTTCGTGGGGAAATAGATGAGGGCTGTTCATCAGGTTTCCACGACCGCACTGGGAGCTTGATTGTCTTGGGCAGAATAAAAGTAAGCCAAAACTGATTGGCAGACAGACAGACGAATTGACGCTCAGACTTCCACTTCAGAAAAATGGAAACGTCACACACCACCACCACCGTCCCACTCCTGGCGCCGTCGCCGCCTCCATACAGCAGTCACGGCCGCTTCTTGACTTGGGAAACAGGTACCCGATCTCCTTCTTTCCGCACCAGTTGTTGCACTCCCAATGTAGCGGTTGTATTGGCGTTTTGCAGGACGCTCTTGTGGGTTGGTGCTCATTGGCTGCAGTCTCTTTTCGTTGCCCAGACCTGAATCAATGGTTCACAACTACGATCGCCCCTCCAGTTCTGGGGGCTGCAGGCTGCTTCTGCGGGCCTTTTCCAGCTTGTTCGACTCCTTTTTGCTGTTCAATTACCCCGTGAAATCAACCACTGATTGCCGCTCTTTACATTCCATCTTGCTGCAGAGAAGTGATCGTTGTCCTACCAGGGCCTGTTGAGTGGGTGCTGTTGAGAAGGTTTTGTGTCCAACCACAACAACGACCGCAGCCATCTCCCGTTCAACAAAAACATCCGCCGACTAGGCCTCACCCACGTCCACACAAGTGTAGCCTGCTACGCCCCCAACCGCCACCTGCCACAACCACCCTCAACTACTGCGACTGCCACACTCGCCATCCCACAACAACTGACGATCTCCAACCAACCCAGACCCACAAAGAGCTACGTGCTCAATCAACCATCATTTACACCACAAGCTCTGCTTAGAACGCATGGTTATCTGCCAGTTCTGCCTGGACGACTGTTGGGAGCTGGCACACGGATGTACACTCCCTCCCTGTTGGAAAACGATTGCCGCTGCCTAGGATCCAACAATAATGACAATGATGGGCAACAGCGAAGCCACGGCGATGATCTTGATGGTCCTCCAGAACTGGCCAAGAACAACAGCTGAACTTGCCTGCAAACGAACTGTATTCTCAAGTTCAAATGGCGACCTCCCTGTCCAGAACGACGCCATTCGCCTCCACCCCATAATTGCGAGTTGCATTCAGCTTACTGCAGCTTCCCAAGCGCCCCGCCTGCCTACCCGACAGCAGCGACGCGAGCAGTTGCGAGACTGCACCGCTGCGTCCGGAGCCGCCTCTGCAACACTGCCGTCGAACGGCAACACGTGCAGCGGAAGCTGCAGCAGCAGCAGCAACTTGGGCAACAACAGTGTTCAATGCAGCCGCCGCCCTGTTTCTCAACGATGGCCGCCCACCCTCGCAACCGCTGACTCCGCCACCCGCGCTGCTCTCAGGTGGTCTTTACTTCAACACTGGTTGGTGATCTTGGGTCCGCCCCCAACTGCGCCACGCCCCAGCCCCTTCCCCGATCTCTCGGACCCCACAATTGGCTACTCCCCTTGTTGCCGCTGCCATTGTCGCTGTCGTATTATCATCCCCCGCTCTCCATCCAAAACGAGGTCCCGGCGGACGCCCCGCGCTCTCCGTAAAGACCTTGCCAACAACGACAACTCGTCTTGGCGTCGGTTCACTCTTATCGCTAGCTGGGTGAACAAGCCAGGCGACGGGGGCTGGTGCGTGCAGAGGAACCGCCCTCCGGCAAATACCGTGAGAAGTAAAGGGAAGCCGCTGATGATGACCTGATGACGCGACGTATCATCCCTGTGTCGGGGTTACCAACACTCTCATCCGCCTGCCTGCTGATGACCTGATGACGCAGCGACCCACCCAAGTTATCCCTCTCCTTCTACCCCGCCCAATCATTCCTGCGTCGCATGCGTGAGTTCAGTGGATAACGAGCCGCCCCATTTGTGTGCTGCTGAAGGCGATGTGCAGTGGTACGGTGATGGTGGGCCGCCCCAACACCGGGCGGGCTCGGGATCGTGGCGCGCCAAATCACAACACAACACACCCTCTTTGCTTGGCCAGCCCACATCGCGTGCTTCCCAACGCAAGGTTGCCCTTTCCTTCCCCTGAAAACCGCCACCCCCCATCCCAATTGGGCATTCTCAATGCCCCCGTGCTCTGCAGATGTCCCTGTATGTCCCTCCTCCTCCACATCCCTCCCCGATCCCCATTCGTGCCCCCTTTCTGATAGATTCCGGAGGACAACACTCCCAACCCACACAAAGAACTAACTGGGACTAATTCCTTTTTTCACCCCCCCTCATATCCAGTTCGTTGTGTCATCCTGCCTTTCCAGAGCGTGCGAATGCTTCCGCCTCTGCCTCGACGCCGTGCTTGCAAAGCGTGCCTGCCACACAGCCTTGTACAGCAAGCCGATTTCCAGCACCATTCTGCGCATGGAATGCAGTGATCCAGAACACTGGGTCAGGCTGCTGCTCGTCTGGCAAAGTTCGCCTTTTTTTTTCTTTTTTTTTTTTTTTTTTTCTTCCCAGTTTGAGCTCTTCTGGATTCTCCACGAAACCCACAAAACACATATGAGTTTGCTCTTGGGAAGGTTGTTAGATAGAGGAGGTGCGACGCAGCTGTAGACGGGACACTCGCAGGCTTTTCAGTGTGATACGTTAAGGGCCTGTGGGACGACTTGAAAGTTGCAGCGTGCATCTCCTTTGTCTGCCTGCTTCCCCATCTGCAATTCTCATGCTGTGACTAGTTGGGCTAGGGGAGAGGGAGGGGTCCCTTCTCGTTGATTGGACACGTACACGCCACCCACTCACTTTCTCTCTTCACTCAAGATGAAAGTCCACCAACCATTGGAGACCCTGCAGTGGCGTGGCTGTTGCTGTCATCGTCTTTCTCATGCTTTTGTCCACCAATCGGTTAGTCAGGGGTACTGGCTGTCAGCCTCGTGAAGTAAGCTGCCGCTTTCCAGTTGTCCTATTTTTATTTTTTTTCCATCCTGCTGACTGTGCTGCCACTATTGCTGATACACAGTTGTCGCAGTCTCGGTCAGTCAGGGATAGCATTCTCCTGCATTGGTATTTCCTCGGGTGCGTGAAGGGAGCGATGTCACGTAACTCAACAGTGGCTGAGAGATGCGCACGCAGCTCCCTCTTCCCCCAAGGTGGGCGCGTGCAGTGATGATATGGCGGACGTGTTGTGATGACGGTGGTGGGCATTTGTTATTCCTTCTTGACCCTAACCTCCCATTTCCTTGATCCTTTTCCCACTTTCCCCATTCTCCCTTTTTTTATTTTTCTCAGTTCCGGCCCTTCAGCCGTGTAGCGCATAGAGGGTTGCAGGTGGTACCATGCTGCAGTGGCTTTCTCGTTTTCTTTTTCGTTGTTTTCCCTTTCTTTGACCTGAGCAAATATCTGCCACAAGTGGTGCGGGTCTGGGACAGCCTCATGGCGGCGTGCGACAGCCCAGGCCCACCGGGGAAGACGTGGAGCCGGTGGACGTGGACTTTGACAGCGCGTGGTGTACAAAGCTGAGCGAGTCCTTGTCGGCAGGCGGTTGTCGGAAGCAAGAGCCAGTCGCTACCGACGACGTAGTAGTTTTCCTTATCCCGCCACGCGTCAAGGGCGTGAATCAAGTCCGGCTGCGTGAGTTCCTGTCACGAGTGCGCGCAGCAGCTGCATGGCTTCTCCGTTGCGTCTGCAGCCGCGGCGGCTTGGTTCGTTGTCGCGGCCCTCGGTTTTGCGGAGCTCAGCGTCGCGGTAGATGCGCAGTTGGTGCTGTAGCCAAGAATGCAGTCGATGTGGTAGGCGTCAACCTGCGGCGAGGTGCAGAGGGTGCAGCGGACGACGCAGCGCGCTTTGATTGCTTCATTCGCGAAGTTTTTATATTTCAAAGGAGTCTGATGAACAGCTAACAAATGTCCTATTTCCGGGTTCGCTTGGATCCATGCGGCAGTGCTACCCAGTCTATCAAATCTACTTTGAAGCGAAACCCTCGCTATACGATATTACAAGCCAGCCAAATTGGATTGAGTTCATCAAGGTTTGGCGATGGGAAGGTGGAAAGATAAAAGAAGTTGGAACAACAGCCGCTGTTCAAACATTTATCTCGAAACTTGGCACAATGCAAGGCAAATACAACAAGTTCAAATTCAGCGAACGATATCCCCTCAGCAAGCAGCAGCTATTTTGGACCAATCTGGGCCGAACTGCAGCAAAATATTTGACGCTTTACAGTTTGCTAAGGAATTTTCAAACGTTCGAGCACAAGCACCAGATACCCCTGATGCGAAACGAAAACTCCGAGAACGAAAGTCTGCAGAGAAGCCTGGAAGTTTGCTGGAGACAGAGCTGTCTTCAAAGAGAAAGTCGAAGGCAAAGGCAGATGACCGCTTGCAGAAAAAAGCTCGACCGAATAGGAAGTAAAGGGAGTTTTCAGAGGACTTCATGAACGTAATTGTCGACATACACAAGCACACAACCAGTGCAGATTTGTCGCGCCCACTCCCAAGCACCGAAGGGACTTCAAATTATGCAGTCGCTGTTGAATAAAGAAATGAGTTGTGATGGAATAGAGAAAAAAAAAATTATCTGAATTGTTTTGAAGATGAAACCAACGATAGCGAGAGCCCCAAAGCAACAAGGGTGGCAGCGTAAGCCTTCGAGAGTCCCAAATTAACAACGGCGGCAGCTTAAGCCTACGAAGTTCTCAGACTTCTGTAAGTGTGCGTGGTTTCATAATGCAACAGATACTAAACAAATGCTTCAGATGTTTCACTCCATCAGACTCACGCAATTCTCAAGAGCATTTCTTCAAAAATTGGAGCAACCCCAACCTCCGGCACCACGAAAGCGGCGTATTTCGAAGCTATTAAGGCTGCTTTGAAGGGTAGCGCAGATTTTCAGCCCCAACTGGCGAAAGCAACAATCATTGTTGGTATCGACGTTGGGACAAAGAACCTTGGGTATTCTGTTTTAAAATCCAATCCGTCAACACCGAAGGAGGGCCTGTTGACGACATTGGTTGATAAGCTAGGCTCTTTTGAATTCGTGCATTACGGAGTGATGGCTGTCTCAGTAGCTTTCTTGGAATCAGCTGGCGTGGCCTTGGCTTCTTTGGCGTGTGCAGGCTGCTTGCCCTTGGCCTTCTTTGCAGGGCGAGCTGGCTCTGACTTCCCGTGAGGGAACTTGAGGCATTCCTCGCGAGAGTGTGAGACCCAGATTCCATGAAGGTCACAAGTAGGCTTGCCGTTGAGTGCCTCACCGATCTTGCGCTTCTTGGTTGCCACTGAGGCCTTTGCTGAAGCAGCTGTTTCCATCTCAGAAGTGCCGTGGTGAGCAGAGTGTCTGCTGTTCTTCTCTTTGCTTTGCTGGTACAGCGTGTGGCAGTTTGTCAACTCCTTGACGAGGTCGCTGGTGTTGGCGTAGCCTGACAGCCCCTTGAGAAGATTTTGACGAACGCCAGAGAAGATTTCATGTCCAGGCAGCGTTTCCCTTGCTTTGTGGATGATGGCAGACGCAGGATGTTTGTCACACCCCTGCAAGTGGTGGCAGTACATTTGAAATGCTTTGGCCAATCCGTGACCAGTGTGGTCAGAGTGGTGTACCACTCCTGGACTGCCGGACCAGAGTCTCTGGGTTTTGCCAAACGACTGTAAGTCGCAAGCCACTTGTCCTGCTGTGAACCAGTGTGGTCCTGCAGGGCGTACTTGTCATTGAGCCACTTGTACCGATCAGCGCAGTTGGTGATGTTTGCTGCATTCATGGAGCGCACATCCTCGATGCGCGAGCAGGAGTCGAGGGTAGCAACCGCCTTGTCGTGTTGGGCCTCAAGCTCCCTGTAGGTCTTGTGTTCTTGGCGTATACCAGTGTGGTACTTGTCAAGGGCAGCGTGGTGCAGACGGTACATCTCACTGTACGCAGCCTTGGCCTCCGCCGTTGCAGAGGATTCAGGGGGAGAACCAATACTGGGAGGAGCAGCGCCGATGCCGACCTTGGTGCAGTGCTCGTTGAACGTACCGAAGTAATCAGGCTTGAGGAAGCTGGCAACAAGATTGTATGCCATGACCGGCTTGATGACTTCTTCCACATGCAGTTCCCAAGCCTGGTAGCCGTAAGAAGAGAAGCGGACAGCCTTGGGGGTCGAAGAAGACATGCTAGGTAGCGGCTTGGTGGACCAGTGGACTTGTTTAGAGCGGTAGCCCTTTCTTGTAGAGAGCCAAGAGCCCTTTGTTGCCTTAAAGTAGCTGGTGAGCCGGTGCTCACAGACAGGTTGGTCTTGTTTAGAGTCAGAAACCCTTTTCTTGTAAGAGCAGCAGGGCCCTGTTCGAGCGTACGAGTGTGGCCGACGGCTTGTAGGTAGCTTTGTGATGAAATCCCACCCAGGACTGGAGGGACTTGGTGTGTGTGGGGATGAAGAGAGAGAGAGAGAGAGAGCAGTGATGATGGAAAAGGGAGAGGAGTGAGAGGATGTAGAGAGGAGAGAGGAGTGAGTGGGCAGAGATGGAAGAGAGAGCAAATGGAGGAAGAGAGAGTGGCTTGTTTTGCACTGGATTCTGTCAAAGCAGCAAGGAGGGGGTTGGATTCCTTGTTTGATCTCTGTGAGAGGTTGCTGCTTTTATACTCCTGCAGGTTGGAGCCATCAGAAAACAGAGGGAGAAGTGGGCTGCACAGAGCAGGCCACAGAAATGAGATAAAACAGGCTGAGCACCAACCCCCAGCCTGGGCTAAGTACCCATTCAGGGCTGAGTACCACCCAGGGCTGGGCATCACTCAGGGCTGAGCACCAGCCAGGGCTAAGTACCAGCCTGGGCTGAGCACCACCCAGGGCTGAGTACCAGCCTGGGCTGTGCACCACCTAGGGCTAAGGACCAGCCAGGGCTGAGTACCACCTTGGGCTGAGCACTTTGTCTGGGCTGAGTACCACCAGGAACCAATTTACAGCTTGTTTGAGAAACAGTTGCTTGTAAATTGGTTTGGTTGTTTCCAAATCAGGAAGCTTGTTTGGGAAACAAGCCGCTTTTTTCCTTGTTTTTAGAAATCCAATGATTGGTGCAATCTCTGGTGAGCTCAGTTTTTATCTCATTTTTAGAAATGCAGTGATTGGTGCAATCCCTGATTCCTAAATGCCTGTTGCATTGCTCAGATTGCACAGCACAGCAGGAAAGCTGGAATTCCAGATCAGGAAGCGGAATTCCGGTGCAGAGAGAGGAATTCCAGATCAGGAAGCGGAATTCCGATGCAAAAGGGCGGAATTCCGGTGCAGAGAGCGGAATTCCGGAGCCTGGGGCAGTGGTACACTGCTTCTGCATGCTTGCTGTGCTGTGTTACATGTGCAGAGTGCGTAGTTTGCGCGTTTTTGTGCATGTTCTAATTGCATTGTTCCTACCGGTAGGATGAACAAAGCTAGAACAACAGCCGCCTTTGCCTATCTCTTTTTATTGAGAACAGATTAGCCCTTCCGAGCGCCCCATTCAAGTATTGAATCTACTGAGCCCTTCAAGCACCCCATCCAATGTGATTGGATGGAGTTCTCAAAAGGGATCATCAGTAACGGACGTAGTGTACCCCGTGGGTCGAATCTCAACACAGTGCTTGTGCAAATCCCATGCTTCAGACACAGAAACGGCCAACTTCTTGACAGAGGTCCAACAAAAACGCAGATACAGCTTCTTCTAGCAAAAGTTTGCAATTGGACAATGCTCGACGAGCGGCCAAAAAAAAAGTAACCAAGAAGGTGCTGCCAATCCTCGTTCAAGAAAGGGTACTTCAGGGACTGGACCTTTCGGTCGGATTGAAGCACGATTGGTGTGATTCAGTCCTACTATCAATTGCGTGGTGCCAACAGGAAAAGGAACGAGCAAGGCTCTATTTTTGATAAGAGTGTGGGACGTCAACCTAGAAGGATATCCTTTGTCAACTTAGGTGAAGTCAAACAAAACAGCAAGGAAATAGAAATAATTGAAACAATTGTGCGTGTGAAGAAGAAGCCATTACAGGCAGTGTCACGCTAAAGAAGAGCATGACAGCGCGTACAATGGTAATCTTCCTGCAACATTATGGCTGTGATAACCCGGAGTGATGGAGTTAAAAATGAGAAGAAAGCAAAGACAGCAATTCTGCAGCTTGATTTCCTCGAAGCGTTGTACCCCATCATGCCGCAGCATTCACATCGCAATTCCGCTCCAAAAGCCGCTGAGGGCGACAGAGAGTCACCATCACCAATACACGGAGAACGGCATCAATGGTGCTGGTGACATGGTGCGATGCTATGAGTCTTGCTGCAAACCCCTTCCGATGCAGTGAAGCATTTATTGCATGCCCTGGCAATGACAGTGGCAAACCAATCTTTGGGCAATTGGGAACCAACACGAGGGTAGGTGGTGCGGCTCAAAGGATGGCTGCGGCAGGACAATGCGCATCACCCACTTGGGCGAGGGTGAGGTGTGTCGAGCGCATGATGTGACAGGAGGAAACTTGATTTAAGCAGAATGTGCGTGATGGTTGCAATCGACGGAGGTAGTGGTGGAGGTTGTCCTTGTCGACGGATCTGATTAGGGGTCGACGGCGAAGAGGAAGAAGTTAATTGTGCTGAAACAGATTCAGGATGGTATTCGCCATTGCACAGCCTGCCTCGACACCTGCCAGAGCTTGAGTTGATCGCTGAGAGAAGGATGGTGTCGCGCTCATCTTTGTTTCAGTTGTTGCAAAGAAGGTGCTGGTCTCGCGTGAAGGGTGAGCGTGGAGGACAGTGCGGACAGACCAGACGCAGGAGAGGAAGATGATCGGACCATTCGGTGGTCGGCGTGTGACAAGCGAGAGCGCCGCCATCGCCGCGGTGCTGGTGTATGCGCGAGGACGCGGCGTTGTGCCAGACGAGGGCGAGGCAAAACGGCGAGCCAGCGGCACGAGTGGGCTGAGACTGCGGGACGAGAAAGCGGTGGTGGAAGGTTGAGCGAGAACCATGCTCTGGTGGGTGTGGTTTGACATGACAGGGGTGGGGGGCCCAATTAGTGGAATCTGTTTTCTGGCATTTTCTCGTCAATTGATTTTCCCTTTTTCCCGCCGCCCGCTATTGGGCAGTGCCACTAATTGAATGTGGAAAAGAACTGGGGGTCCCCAGAATCAGAATCTGATGTGATAACCCCTACACTACGCAGCCAGATAACAACTAGCACAATGAGCTCGTATATGAAGATGGCAGTTTGCCTTTTGCCAGAGACTGGTGCACTGTTACTGGTTCGGCTCACCTGAGGCGAGGCCACAGCAAATTGGGGTCGAATTTGAACAAAGTTGACCAGATTTTCTTGCACAGAATCAGTCAAACGTTGGGGCCAAAAGCTATCTGCAATCTGGTCTGGGATGGAAGGAAGTTTGGTGTTTTGCGTTCTTTGCACTCTGTGCAGCAATTCTCCTTTTGTTGGCACTTGACCCGCAGCTTTGTTGTTTGCAAGGGTTGACAAGAGTGGTGGTTTGTTTTCTATTTTTTATTTTTTGTTTCCCACACTACTTGTCTCCCATAAGTCACGTGACTGCCACAGGATCTCCAGTCACAGACGTAGCTGGTACTGCTGTTACGCTACCAAATGAATTGGGTCCCAGGGTGTCCCTGGTGTCCAAAGCAGAAAGCCTGCATCGCTAGCTGGCCCGCCCAAATTGCTTTACCTCAGTTAACTACTCCAGTGCCGTCACTGTACACCAACACTTTTTTGCTGTGGTCATGTGCTGGGGCTCTGTGGTGGCCACTGAGACCCCAATGCCTTCATTGCTTGCCAACCCTGCACCAACACATGCAGCAGCTGCCTCGCAATCACCTCCACCTCCAGTGCTCCACAAGGATCATGCCTACCCCAATGTTGTTGCCCTTTCTATTGCCGCTGAGAGTCCAAAGCAGAAAGTATGCCAAAAAGTATCGCAATAGTTTTAGTGAGCGTATTGGCCAATCTGCCTAAGCAACACAAATATCTGAGAATCCAGAAACGTAAATCAAAAGTCAATCACAGTACTGAGCAAGATGCAAAATCATAGGTCCATCTGCTGGATGACCATGCCTTTTTGCCCTCGACAACATTGGTGAGCGCAGCCATCTGGCTGTTGACACAGGTGTGCAAACAGCAAACAAACAGCCAACAGCGGCAAGTGTTGCTATGACACTTGCTGATGCAGTTGTGGTTGAAGGGCTTGTACGACGCCAGCTGACGTTGATGAAATCCCACCCAGGACTGGAGGGACTTGGTGTGTGTGGGGATGAAGAGAGAGAGAGAGAGAGAGAGCAGTGATGATGGAAAAGGGAGAGGAGTGAGAGGATGGAGAGAGGAGAGAGGAGTGTGTTGAGATTCGACCCACGGGGTACACGACGCCCGTTACTGATGATCCCTTTGAGAACTCCATCCAATCACATTGGATGGGGTGTTTGAAGGGCTCAGTAGATTCAATACTTGAATGGGGCGCTTGGAAGGGCTAATCTGTTCTCAATAAAAAGAGATAGGCAAAGGCGGCTGTTGTTCTAGCTTTGTTCATCCTACCGGTAGGAACAATGCAATTAGAACATGCACAAAAACGCTCAAACCACGCACTCTGCACATGTAACACAGCACAGCAAGCATGCAGAAGCAGTGTACCACTGCCCAATGCTCCGGAATTCAGCTCTCTGCATCGGAATTCCGCTCTCTGCACCGGAATTCCGCTTCCTGATCTGGAATTCCAGCTTTCCTGCTGTGCTGTGCAATCTGAGCAATGCAACAGGCATTTAGGAATCAGGGATTGCACCAATCACTGCATTTCTAAAAGTGAGATAAAAACTGAGCTCACCAGAGATTGCACCAATCATTGGATTTCTAAAAACAAGGAAAAAAAGCGGCTTGTTTCCCAAACAAGCTTCCTGATTTGGAAACAACCAAACCAATTTACAAGCAACTGTTTCTCAAACAAGCTGTAAATTGGTTCCTGGTGGTACTCAGCCCAGACAAAGTGCTCAGCCCAAGGTGGTACTCAGCCCTGGCTGGTACTTAGCCCTGGGTGGTGCTCAGCCCAGGCTGGTACTCAGCCCTGGCTGGTATTCAGCCCTGAGTGATGCCCAGCACTGGGTGGTACTCAGCCCTGAATGGGTACTTAGCCCAGGCTGGGGATTGGTGCTCAGCCTGTTTTATCTCAGTGGGCAGAGATGGAAGAGAGAGCAAATGGAGGAAGAGAGATTGGCTTGTTTTGCACTGGATTCTGTCAAAGCAGCAAGGAGGGGGTTTTTTTTTTCCTTGTTTGATCTCTGTGAGAGGTTGCTGCTTTTATACTCCTGCAGGTTGGAGCCATCAGAAAACAGAGGGAGCAGTGGGCTGCACAAAGCAGGCCACAGAAATGAGATAAAACAGGCTGAGCACCAATCCCCAGCCTGGGCTAAGTACCCATTCAGGGCTGAGTACCACCCAGTGCTGGGCATCACTCAGGGCTGAATACCAGCCAGGGCTGAGTACCAGCCTGGGCTGAGCACCACCCAGGGCTAAGTACCAGCCAGGGCTGAGTACCACCTTGGGCTGAGCACTTTGTCTGGGCTGAGTACCACCAGGAACCAATTTACAGCTTGTTTGAGAAACAGTTGCTTGTAAATTGGTTTGGTTGTTTCCAAATCAGGAAGCTTGTTTGGGAAACAAGCCGCTTTTTTTCCTTGTTTTTAGAAATCCAATGATTGGTGCAATCTCTGGTGAGCTCAGTTTTTATCTCACTTTTAGAAATGCAGTGATTGGTGCAATCCCTGATTCCTAAATGCCTGTTGCATTGCTCAGATTGCACAGCACAGCAGGAAAGCTGGAATTCCAGATCAGGAAGCGGAATTCCGGTGCAGAGAGAGGAATTCCAGATCAGGAAGCGGAATTCCGATGCAGAGTGCGGAATTCCGGTGCAGAGAGCGGAATTCCGGAGCATTGGGCAGTGGTACACTGCTTCTGCATGCTTGCTGTGCTGTGTTACATGTGCAGAGTGCGTAGTTTGAGCGTTTTTGTGCATGTTCTAATTGCATTGTTCCTACCGGTATAGGATGAACAAAGCTAGAACAACAGCCGCCTTTGCCTATCTCTTTTTATTGAGAACAGATTAGCCCTTCCGAGCGCCCCATTCAAGTATTGAATCTACTGAGCCCTTCAAGCACCCCATCCAATGTGATTGGATGGAGTTCTCAAAGGGATCATCAGTAACGGGCGTCGTGTACCCTGTGGGTCGAATCTCAACAGACGTCATTGGCAAAGGGCAGATGGACCAAGCAACAGTGTTTGACCAAAAAATTTTTGCACAAGAGCCTACCTAAATGCCCATGCCAGGCAGTTTGGGACTGCTTGAACAGTTTCTGATGGAAATTAGAGACTGCCAGGGTGCTAATAATGCTATAATGAAGATTCAGGCTTAGTTTAACTTTCCAGACTCAATGACCAGCAGGACTTCAGCCTTTCCCAGACATTGGAATCCGGGAAACTGCTGCTTTCCTTAATGTTGAAGTTGCAGTGTTGAAGGTGACGTCGAGAGTGGAGGCTGCGTCACAAGAAGGTGGAAGGGTCGGGGAAAGTGGCATGCCATTTTGAGAATGGAGAGTCAACACAAAACCCAACAATCCTATGGTCATATGCAATCTCTGCCACACATTTTGAACGCTTCCTTGAATGGGAAAGTGTGAAAAGAATTGGATCAATTGGCAACCATCTTCAAACTGTAATATGCTGCCGTGGCGCAACTGGTTAGCGCGTGCGTCTGTTAGACATGGTCAGCAGCACACTGCAAGGTTGGTGGTTCAAGTCCTCCTGGTAGCGATAAGGGCTGTAGATTTGTGTGGACTGTTGTTGCCTGGCTGCTGACTCCCTGGGGTGTTGGTCGGCATTCCATTGTGCAAGTCTCCTGCAGAGCATGGAAGTTGGATCCCCAGACAGACAAGGGGAAAAACACCACCTGAAGATGCTCATGACAAAGTTTCAGGAAACCAAAACCATCACTTGCGAAAGCAGGGCCATAAGCGCCAGGTGTGGTCTTTTCTTTCTGATTTTGCCATCATATGCTGCAATGAGGGCAATGATCTCCCTGATGCCACAAGCTTGCCAGCAGCAGAGCTGACAATGATTTCTAGCAGTGATGGACAGCTGCAAAGCACTTTACAAGTACTGTCTGCCACAGACCAGATCCCCATTTGGGTTTGATTTGATTTGATTCTGCTTTCCAGACCCAAATGACAAGAAAAAAATGTATTTCCCAGACATTTGAATCTGACAAATGGCTGTTTTTGCACTCAAATTGCGCCAAATCAAATGGAATTTCGATTTTTTACTTATAAAACCTGAATCAAATCGAATTCAAATCACTCTATACTGGAGAATTCATTTGATTCAAGTCTGATTCGAATTCAAATCAAACTCAAATTTATTTCAGATTTGACCCGGTTCAGTCTGTGGCAGACCCTATTCAGGAGGAAAAGGTACAGCCTGGAGTCCACCACCTTCCTTTGTTTACCTACAGGCTACTGCCACTGGCCTGGGGGGTTGTCTCTTGCACCAACCAAGAGCAACAAAATCTCTACAAACGCAAACAGCCTGAGTCAGCCATGAAGGATGTAACTGGATGTTGGACCGTGGACACAGTTTTTGCAGCCTAATGTTTTGCTCCAAATGTTTGTACAAAGGTCGTTGCCCTTGCCACAAGATATCAGACAAATTGTAAACAAAAACACAGAAAAAAAAAAGAAAAAAAACCCAATCAGCACACCCAACCCACAGTCCGTCTGCATGAAATGCTGGTTTGTCAGAAAGTCAAAACACAGATCAAAAAATCAGGGAGACAAAAACACAATATTTTAAAACTTAACTGTCTGAGCAGCTGGCTGTTCCTTTGTTGAATTGTTGCTGCTATTAGAAGCAGGAACTGCCTACAATACCGCTTTCTGCTTTAAGAAGGAGATGGTTTGGTTGACTGAACTGTGGTGTGGCAGCAGCTGAGTGGCTGCATGCATCATGGTGGCTCAACCCAGGCCAACTCCAGCCTACATTTCATTCATTTTTTCAATAAACTTCCAAATGATTCCTGGCAAGCAAGTGCATATTGCTGTCATATTTTTGACAAGTCCAGTCATGTGGTTTCATGGTGTAGTTGGTTATCACATCTGTCTCACACACAGGAGGTCCTGAGTTTCGAACCTCGGTGAAACCATGCAGGAAGGGAGCGCAACTCCTGATGACTTGTGCTGCACCACCTGTGGTGCAGCGCAGTTGAACAGTGTTTGTGTGTGTTGGACCTTGTCAAATTTCATCGGCTGACTGGTGTCATTTGATGGTCCAAGTGGCCAAACCAACAAGCCAATGGGTTCTTTGCCAAAACCAGCAATTTGCATTTGTTTGAACAAGCTGGAAAAAAGCTTCAACTTTCTGTGAGTGTTTGCTTTAGGCTTGTTCAGCTGAAAGATTGCAAATTTCTTTATTCTAATGTCTGGTTCCTGGCTGACAGACTGAGCAGAAAAAAAAAGAGATAAACAAAAAACTTAAGTCAGGTTTTGCGAATCCAGCATGATGTGGGGGGTTGGACTGTGGAAGCCTGACCAAGACAGGCACTTTACCCCATGCAAAGTTGCGCTGTGCAGCATGTGCAACTTTTGCAACATTGATTAAAAAAGTTTCTCCGTGTGCAAAAAAAGGTGCAAACTTGCAATGCAATCACTTGGGTTGCTGGGGTGGGATACTTGGCCTGCCAATTCCAACTGACCATTATCCTTCCTTTAGCTATCTAAATGCCAAACTGACAGCAAGCACAAGTTACGACAGCATCGGTGGGCAAAGTCTCTTGATCGAGTCCAGTTTGATTGGCAGGATCCTGATTGTTGCAACTTCATGCTGTTAATCCCCTTGTTATTGGTCCTCTTTGTTATGAATCACCCTCTGGAACCTTCTGGAACCTTCTAGAACATTCCTTCATGGAACCTTGTGGAACCTTCTGGAACCTTCTTTGCTTTCCTGACTTGTCTTGTTGTCATTGGTATCATTGGTATCATTGTATTACTAATTGCTCTTTCTGGAACTTTCTTTGAGTCTTGACAAGGAACACTCTCAAAAGGTATAAAAGGGGGATGGGGGACCTGTCCCATCCCTCAAGTGAATTATTGTTTCCAATACAATCATCACTCCTCTCAGTCCCTTGTCTGCCTTGTCCTGTCCTGCCCTGTTCCTGACACTCTTGAACACTAGCCACCTGGAGAACAGTAAGGGGGGAGGGAGTGAAATGAAAAGACAGAACACACCAACCAAAAAAAAAAAAAAACAGGAAACAAGCAGGGGGCAAAAGTTGATTTTAGAGGTTTGGGGTGGGCATATGGCGAAATGGTTACCGCGTTCGACTTCGGATCGAAAGATTGCAGGTTCGAGTCCTGCTATGCTCGTGAACTGCTGGAGATACTTGGATGTCTTCACTTGTAGCAATAGCACCAGGGTTTTGCAAGCGCCAAGTCAAAGCAGCTTTAAGTAAGCACACTTCCAGCCAAGCTCATGCTTGAATACTGCAGTTGCAGAGGATCTTGCTGTCTTGCTGTTGGGTAGTGTATGAAAAAAGGCTTCAGGTAGGCCCAGTTGCACCACGCTTATTTGCCTAAAGGGACTTGTGGAGGGTCCTGTTGGCAGAGTGGTTAACGCGGTGCCCTGCTAAGGCATTTCCCTTTGGGAGCGCAGGTTCGAATCCTGTGCAGGACGAAAGGGGTGTTACTTCACTTTATTTTAATTTTCATTTATTTGTTTTCAGATTTTGTGAGCCTCTGGGGTTTGGGAGTCAGGGCCAAACTGGGTTCGACGTCTGAATAACAATCTTGCAGGTGTGCAAGCTGACCTTGCCCACTTCTGAGACTTGCTGCAAAAGTTTGAGTGCAGCTAAGTTTCACTGAAGGGATGACAAGTCCAAGTCTGCCTGACAGCACAGTTAAAGGGGGTGCCAGTGAGACCTTTGGCACCCTGGGGCACAAGCTGACCAATGCTGTATCGACTTGAGCCATACGGTCCGACAAAAATGTCAGTGGTGGCGTGATGTCAACTCTCTGTTTTGCAGAAAACACTGGCAGGGGATTTAGTCTAGTGGTATGATTTCTGCTTTGGTGCAGGAGGTCCTGGGTTAAATCCCCAGAATCCCCCAATATCCCACTGTCTCAGGCATGAACGGTCCCCAAAGTGCTGGCTGGTCCCATGCATGATTGCCATAGCAGTGTTTGTGGAGCCAGGGAACCAATGGGGACCTGAATGGTCCAAAGAGCCAGGCATTCTGTGAGTTGTTTTTCCCAGGTGCTGGACCCAGCACTGGCGGTAGGTGTGGATGCCATTGGGCCCAAAGTAGCGTCAACCATAACAGAAGCACAGGCATGCCAGCCCAAGCTCTCGTCATCAGAGTCAAACATTTGTGGCCTCTGTCAACAAGGTGGGTCAAGTCACAGAACTTGATCAAGTTGACAGATCCTTCGAGGGAGTACATGTAGGCGCAGGTGCAGCTATGTGTGTGGGCTTAAGTGTAGCTGTATGGGCAAGCACCTCCATGGTGCTTGCACAGGCACAGCGTCTGGCACAGTGTCTTGCTGATACCCATAGTTGCTTCAGGATAAGACTCGGCGGTTTGCTTAACCAGAGTTCTGACTTGCATTGTTCTGCCCTGAAATATTCCAGTGAAAGCAAAGCACATGAAACTTTCAAGCAATATATGCCACTGGGTGAAATTTTACATTGTTTTATGCACTGTGCTGGCCTTAAACCAGTCAGATAAAGCACCAGTTTGGTCAAACCGCTGAGCCCTTACTTCAGGATGGACCATGAGCCGCTGATGGTGGCGGCAGAGGGAGTTCAAGTGCAATCCAAGCAGCTACACAACAAAGCTGTTATTTGGTTGTACATTGAGGCTGCTATCGAGAGGTGAAACATACCAAGAAGTTTGTGTCTGTGCCAAGTCCAGGCTTGGGTACACACAGGTAAGGTTTCAAGCTGTTGAGGAATCCTTGAGATACCACCTGAAACCTGGCCTAGATAAAATCTGGCTTTTCCTGTTTTTGTCCCAGTACTGTCCCAGAACCAGCCATCACACAAGGCTTGGTCTTCACACACTGGCCCAAGGGGAATGTTGTTCTTGCCTCTTCAGCTTGATCTGGTGGCTCTGGCCTAAGAGGAATCATCTTCTCCCTCCTTGGTCAACAACGCACTGGCCAGGGAGAACCACCTCAACAAACAAAGAACAATATGATGGCCCTGAGAGAGAGAGTTTTATTGAGGAAAGTAAGATAGAACATAGATAAAGAGAAAGGGATAGTGGAAGGGGTGGCAGTGTTTATAGCAGTCAAGGAGAAAAAGAAAAGACAATAAGAAAGAAAGAAGGAAAGCAAGAAAATGAAACAACACAAAAGAATTAAAAAAGGAGAAAAGGAAAGAAAAGAACAATTTGTAAGGCAACAGCCACACATTCAGCCACACCTCTGTCAAATTTGAAGAGTTTTCCTCAAAATTGACGATGGATGAAATTTGAAGCTCTGGGAGGCCTCATGTCATTGCACAGAAAGGGGATTGAAGAATGGTAAAAGGGAGCGACATCAACCAAAGCAACAAAAAGTAAACAGGAAAGAAAAGGGGTGTGTCCTCTATGCTGTGGCCCAGTCAGCATAAAGAACACAAGGAGCTCTTTTATGATGCAGAGGACAGGACAAAGGTTTGCTGTTATGCAGGATAAATTATGGGAAAGTTTAAAATTAGAATTTTAATGGTGGTGGGCCTACTATGTTGGTAATTGTCAATAATTATCTCAGGGAGCGCTTGTAAAACCCCAGCGAACTACTGACCCATGAGATTAGAAATGTCATAGGCCACCCAAAGCTTTTGGGTTGCATCTACAACCCTAGCAGGCACCAAACGCCACTGCCGCAATGCAGATCCTTACACTGGCAGCCAGCAACTGGCAAACCACAGGTTTTGTTTGCTGGTTGTATTGCAGTCATTTCTAAGGATCTAAATCAATGGAATATAGTGACATTTGGACCCAGTGTTGTATGGCTTGGTCCAGTGGCTATTTACCTGGCTATTTACCTGGCTATCTATATTGATATCAGGTTGTAGATTTGATTTCCTCCAGAACAAATGAAAGTAGACTTGATGCCAATAAATATCAGAGTATTGCTATTGTCACCTGGGAGAGTCTCTGCAGTTTTTTCACATAAGGATTTTTTTTGTGATGTGATCTATGCAATATTTCTTGGGTATCAGGACATCAATTTCAATCCTTAGTTACTTCCAGCAGCCTCCAATTATTGGAGAACGACCATGCACCTGTGGCAAAATTCAGGACCCCTAATGGCAATGGAGGTAACTGTGAGACTGTGCTCTCTAAATCTCCTCTTCCTTGAGTTTGCAGGTTCTGTGTACTCATTGTTGAGTGTGACAATGAGGCAGCCAAAATTCCAAGGTGGCGTAGGTTGGGTTTTTTGGCCTTGGTAATATTCAAATGGAATTTGACCAGTGCGAGTGTGTTGCACACAATTGCACAGGAAAGAAGTGTGGCGTATTGCGTAGTTTGTCAACAGCGCAAGCCAGCTCCCAGGTCTGCACTGGCGGTGGCTTGCTCTCCCCATGGCCATCGTGAGAACGATAACTGACAGTCACAATAGGTTTGGGTCCGTCTTGTGCCTCTTGCTGCTAACCAGTCAGCTCCACCTAACAGCTGAAAAAGAAAAACATTGGACAATATGGTGTTTCTTTTGGCAGGAGTGGGTGATTAGGCTGCTGTGACTGCTTGCTCTTTAATAAGCATGGAATGCTGGATTGCCGTGGAACCTGGATGGTCTTGGCCACCAGAACGCCCACTGCCACAGCAAGCCACCCACCACAGTTTGCCACAAGCCATGGCCATTTACCCACCATGGCTTGCTCCAGGCAACAGGACTGACAAATTCGGGTGGTGCCTTGTGGATTCTGGGGATTCTGCCACCCTGGCTTTCTGCAATTAGTGCCACAAAAGTTTCCTATGCAGGGGATCTCCCAACTGCAGGGGAAAATGGTCAGAGTGGGATTCGAACCCACGCCTCGTGAGAGACCGCAACTTGAATGCGGCGCCTTAGACCAGCTCGGCCACCTGACCACAGCCATATTATGTGTGGCAAGGGCCCCCGTCTGGACCGCTAGGCAGTGGTCACCTGCCAGCGAGTGTGCAAATCCATCAACTGGAGTTCTGAGCAAACCCCTGCAGCTGCTGTGCTCTGCTGCTCTCAGATCAGCAGACATATGCATTTTGTATTTTCCAAACACAAGTGAGAAACCCCAATGCTACATTCGTATAGTGGCTAGTACGCCTCGTTGTGGCCGAGGAAACGGTGGTTCGATTCCACCATGTACCAATCAGCTTTGTGCGGTACTTTGCTGCAGACTTGTTGTGGTGGAAACACAAGTTTGTTACCAAGCGCAGGTTTTGATGGGATCAAGGGAAGCTAGCAGAACCATGAGGAATAGGTGACTGCCAGTAGAGTCAGGCCACCCCCAATGCGCCATGCCACGGCCAGCAATCAACGTCAACCACCTTCATCTTCTCAATTAGGTTCCAGTCATTAGTGACAGAGATGCTCTTCTTTGGTGTGGGCTGGGCTGCCAGCATGAGGTGAGATGAATGGCTTATGGACAAGCTGTTTCAGTGAAGCCAAGTATGTTGGCATTGAAGGCTCAGGCTGTTTAGGGCAGAGGTTTTGATTGGAAAGTGGCGTCTGCCACCAGCTGGATGAAAATTCAAACTTTGATCCAATCCAAAAAAATTTTAAAAAAATACGCAAATTAAAAAAAAAAAGAAAATGCAGAAACAAAACATTAACCTCCAAGGTCCAACCTGATCACAGCCGCAACAACGACAGGAAGTGTTGAGAAAGTTGCAATGGTGAGATTAGTGGCAGTATTTGTTGAATTTTGTTGTGGATGGGATGGACGCACGTAGTCTGAGGTGCTCAAGGGCAAGCAGAAAGTCTGACCATCCCTTCAAAAGTTCCAATCCCATACAGCCATTGGTGGGCACTTTTGTGGGTGTCGGTGGGGGAGGGCGATAAAGCCAAGTGCCACTCAGACTGCGACCCTGTATAATCAACTTGGGTGATTTGTGCTGTCTAAAGTTGTAAATGGAGGAGAAAATCTCAAACTGATTGTTAAAAGCCTGGAAGTCAACAGCCCAGGCGTCCTCACTCACATTGTGATCACAATCTCCAACTCCAGCAGTGTTGATCAGGTGCTAGCACAAGAAGAGCTGTTCATTGGGAGGTGTTTTTTGGTAGTGCCAGCAGCGAAAGGTTGATTGGATGTTTTTGATCACGTCAAAAAAGCTGTCTTTGTGGCGCTAGGGTTAGGTCCCTTTTGCAGCACGAGATTTGCCTTTTTCTAATTTTTGTTTCGATAAAAGAAAACAATTGTTTGAAAAACAGAAAGGAGCCAAAAAAGGCTATGGTGTGGACAAGAAAGGGTGTACCGTCCTCTAATTGGGAAGGGGAGTATGCTCAGCACCAACCTCTTCACTTTGTGCCTGCTTGTGCTTTGTGGTTGTTTGGCAGCTTTTAATAGCCCCTGCATACGCAATCGTCCTGTTCCAGCACTGGCACGTTGTGGAATATGTTTGAAGCTCATGCGCCTACTGTACCAGCACAGTGCTTGAGGCTGAACTCACCCCACTGCATCTGGAGGTGGTTGCGCTTGGCACCTGCCCCACCAGATGAGAATCTAGGCAACTCATAAGACTGACTGCTGTCAAAAAGCCCACTTTGAAAGTGATGCTCCTCACAGTCCGGGAATTGAACCTGGGTCTACCCCGTGACAGGGGGTGAAACTTGCCACTATACTAACTGGGAATGCTGCTCTATGGGCACAAATACTTACCATCAGGTCTCTAGAGTTCCTAACAGTTGAAGATACTGATACCAATGATCCACTTTAAGGGTTGTTGAAACCCACTTCTTGATTGGGTGGTTTGACTTTTCATGTGCAGTCTTTGTACATGACAATTCCTAGCTGTTGAGGGGTTTTTCCACCTGACAAAAACTTTGTTGTCCTGCCACTTGTGATTCCTTGCCCGTGCAACATTTGGAGGCTCTTGCAGGTGTGTGTGTGTGTGTGTGTGTGTGTGTGTGTGTGTGCATGTGTGTTTGTGTGGAAAGACAGCATGCAATTCCTCAGCACAAACTGACTTCTTATGGAAACTGTGTGTCCTGCTGTGCCTGTTCCAGGAAATTTGCCAAGCAATTCTGTATGAAGTTTGAAACTGTGCAACAGCCACACTCTTTGCACTTCATTGAAAAGGGAGTTTTCCATAGCAATTTGTGTGCAGAACATTTTCAAGTCATTTCTCACCTTCCCCTCTCCCCTTGCCCCCCATTTTGCCAAGAGGTGCGGTTCTGGCACTCAGCCTCTTTATCTGCGTAATGGTTACGAATAGGACGCACCCAGCTCCTGCCAGGTGAGACTAGATGGAATGTCAGCAAGTTTTGTTGTTAGTACCAGGGGATCCCTGCACCGCTATTGGGGGTACTTATCAGTGGTAGATAGCTCGCTTCGCATGCGAGATGCCCAGGGTTCGATCCCCTGTGCCTCCACAGTGTTGTTAGAATGCATTGGAGTTATTGGTGTCACTGCCACTCTGGCTGACCATTCTGGCAAGAGGAGCGGTTGGGTGATGTGCTCACAAAGCCTGTCTTCCAAACAGTCTCCCCGACTGGAAGATGCACATCCTAGAAAACTGCTAAGAATTTCAAAAAAGGAGTGACAAGGGCCACTTGGCTGCAGCCACACCAAAATAACCAGCAAGCACACAAACAAAAACCCACTTTCACACCAAGAACAGCAGCATCTGCACAAAAAAGCAGCAGATACAGTGCAGGACATTGAAATCAAGCAAATTTGGATTTTCTCGTTTGCCCATCAAATCTTTTTTCCTGCTATACAACCCCCCCCGCATCTCAGTATGAGATTTTTGAGTATCTCCCACAAATTGTCAGTCATACTTTAGGTTCTTCAGCTCTCACTCTACGCTGATTCAGTACAGCACATTTTATAGTTTTACATGAAAATATGACCCCATCAGAAAGAGGAATCGATTTCGGTTGTTTCTCTAATTTTCATAATTTTTTTTTCCAATATGTCCTAGAACAAGGTTTGCCAATTCTTAGTGCAATTAGAAGCATCATCTTTTGTGATAATGAAATAGAGCTTTCTGGCTCCTTGGTTAAAAACAGGTCTATGCAGCCTGGGAGCCCCTATTGATAATAGGTGTACATAATCATGTAAATGCTTCTAATCACTTATCTTTTCTTCCTTGTCAGTAATTTTTCATTCTTCTTTTCTTTCGCCTTCCTTTTTCCTCTTTCCTAATGGCACTCTCCCTATAAATAGCTGCCCTTGGAGAAGCAGCCTCATTATTCTCAACTATCTTTAAAAATGTAACCTCAACCTTCAATGAATGCCATCTCTAAGAATTTATTTTTGTATTAGTACTCTGAACCTTTGACTGCCAGTTTTCCGCGGGTGGCACGGAAGATAAATAACGAAAAAAGAAGGAAAAAACACAAGAATGGGCGAGCCAATGTCGGAATTAGGGTTCGAATCCCACTCTGCTCACCACAGTGTCACAGCTCTGACACCTCTGTGCTGAGGAGTCTGTCAGTTGCAGGTTTCAGGTTGCAAATCCTGACTCTTAGCAACTGTACTGTGCAGTAGAAGGGTGACAACGGTACATACATACAAAGGAAAAAACCCAACGATGTTGGACACTCATAGACACGCAAAGCAGATGTATTACAGCAAACCACCCTGACAACATTGCATTTTTCAAATTGAACTGGACTTTTGATCAATTTGTAAGATACTTTATGTCAAATTGAAAAGGATTGTTTTTTGCTTTTTTTTCTATGTGTTGATGGGGGACTTGCTGCAAATTTAATCCCCTGTTGCCAATCTCTGAGGTCAAAGTCCAAATTCAGGTTTTGTTCAAGTTGAGATCAAGTTCATTTCAAGTTCATGTCATTTCTCTCTGATAATGAAAAATGCAAAATGCTCTCAGCGGATTGGTGTTGTTGTTCTGTGTGTAGTTAATCCAGAGATTGTATGTTACAGTCTGGTGGAAGTTGGTGCACCTGAGGCAAATCTGTGAAGAACATTGAAAATGTAATGCACAACTATATAAATCAATGATAATTGGGGCTAGTGAAGGTGGGGGTGTGGAGTGTGTGTCTGTGACAGTGGGGGTGGCAATGGTGACAGAGGAGATGGATGGAATCAAAGGCAAGTTTTTATCGATTATCATGCATGCAGGGGCATATTCCAACAGGGACTATGCTTGGGATTGTGGTCCAGTGGTATGATTCCAGAGGAGACTGTTGGAATCAAAGACAAATTTTCTTCTTCTTTCTATTGATTATGACGTGTGTGCACCGGTGCATATTCCACCAAAGATCATAATTGGGTTTGTGGTCTAGTGGTATGATTCCTCCTTTGGGTGGAGTCCTGGGTTCAATCGCCAGCAAGCCCCGTTTCTTCTCCTTGAGTTGAGGTGCAGGAGGAAAGGGGAGGAACCCAGTCAGGCCAAGGAGGAGCCCATTTCGCCCAGTTAAGAAGAGTGTCTCTGCTGCAAGACTACTGCAATGGAACAAAGCGCAGAGCAGCAAGCCACAGTTATTACCTTGCCACTGGATGGTTTTTCCTTCACGCTTGCTTGTTTTCACTCAATGGGATGGTGGTTTCAGGGAAGTTGTTACAGGGGACTTGAGGAGTGCGTTTGTCTGAGCTTATTCCAACACAGTTACATGGACAAAGCTGATGAATGTGCCAAATCAAGCCTTTGTTCTGGTGCTTAGGGCATGACTGCACTTGTACTGGGTCTCAGGACTTTGCTATTGCAGAAAGACAGACAAACTGATTGTCCTTGAAGGCAGGCTCACATTCAGACCAGAACTAACCTGTTGTAGAAGTCAGAATGCCACTGTCACTTTGATCTGAGGAATTGAGCTAGCTTAAAATGCAAACTGTAAGCACGTCCATGCGTTCCTCAGAGTGCTCTGTACAGGGATCGAACCTGTGACTTTAGCGTCACTCAAGCCCACAAGAGGGCTTATTAGCACTACACTCTAACCAACTGAGTTAACAGAGCCTCTGCTTGGAACAAGCTCGCTGCCTTAATCAGGCAGAAGGAAAAAAGCCAGAGGTTGGCTTCACCAATTTGCCTTTTTCCCTTAATTAGTAATTTCGTTCATGCCAGATAAGGAAAACTCTGACAACCGGTGTGCGGTTGGAATATGGTCAGGGTACAGTTTTGAAATGCTCATTCTGTGAAGGGGGATCTGTATGGTTGAGTCCTTTGTGCAGTAAACACAAGGATAGAGGGTTGATCCTGCTTGGTTGACTATTTAAACTTCTTAGTTTGCAGTGACAGTTCTGTTACTTTTAAGCCACCTCCGCTGCAGCGGATAGGTTAAACTACAAACAGAGGATGGCTGAGATAATGGGAGGATTGAGCAGAGTGGATTCAAACCCATGCCTCCGGAGAGACCAGAGCCCTAATCTGGCGCCTTAGACCAACTTGGCCATCTGCCCCCCAACAAGGCTTTAATATGTTGCTTCCTGTGTAAAATGTTGCAGGGCTGGGAGATGGGTTGGGGTGGTAACTACTGCAAAGACCTGCCTCCAGAACAAACAGAGTCTATGCTTTCCACATGTACACATTGACCTTCTGCCTTCTCCATATGGTGGTTGCACACACCACACAGAGGCAAGGCCTTTTTTTTATTTTTTTTTTTATTTTTAAATATTGCTGGCTGTCAGAGAGGTTTTGCAAAATTTCCTGTTGCATCACCAAACTGAGCATTACCCTCCAACAACGGCTGTCATCTGTATCTGTAAAGTTGTTTTGGGCACTACCTTAATTTTCTTCTTTTTCCTTTCCAGCACAAACAAATTTTTTCTTTTCCTATTTATCTTCCATTCTGGTGCTCTTCTTGGATGACAGCCCCAAGCCCTTACAAAAATAGTTTTATATGCACAAGCTGTTTCACTGATTGTTTCTCCAGCATTAAGGCTATTGAGTCAGGGCAATTTTTGGAAAGATATTGTGGAGTGTTGATATTACAGCTCTAGCCCAAAAACTTTGGTTTATTAAGTTGTTTGCACGTTTCCTCAAAGCTCTTTTGGTGCAAATAGCCTCAACTAACCTGAAACAGAGCAAGGCTTGCCATGTCAAGGGACCAACCATCATTACAAAACAAGAAAGAAAAAGAGCTGGAAGAAAGTGAAATCTGCTCAAGAGTCAAAACAACGAAAAATCAGAAACAACATGCACTTCATTTTGTGGTGAAAGCAAAATGACACTACTGCTGTGAGAGGTATCCAAGTTGCACAAAAATAAACAGTGGAATAAATGGTGGGAAAGCTGCAGTCCTACTGCGTGAAGCAATCAAATCCACTGGTGGCCTGAAAACTTTGGGTGACCAAGTGAAAATGAAAGGAAATCATGACTGTAGACTGACAGCCAAATACCCACATGCAAGCTTCTTTTTTCGTTTCAGCAGGTCTGCTGTCTCTTGTCCAGTCCACCAACAGTTGATTTATTTTTACTTGTTTGTCAGGTGGTCGCCCAGAGCTTTCAAGCTGGCACTGAAAAGCATTTCAAAGTGGGATCAGGAGGTCCTGAAGCACTACCAGGTGGACTTGAACCATGCGTTCTCAATACACATTGAAAATTGACAGGAAAAATTAAGAATTGACGGGAAAGCGAAGGAAAGTGCGGGAAAGCGAGAATGACCCGTCCACGCTCAGTTGATGAAGTTATGCCTTGAAGGTTAAGGTATCGTTCTGCATCTTCAAGCCACTCTGTGAGGTTCGACCCAGTAAAAGGCTCTGGCCTCTCCTCAATGGAGGTGGTGACTGATCGGTGCATGGAAAATTAAGGCCTTAGTGTATGTGTCCGCCGAAAGACCAACGGTAGCGCCACTGTGAGGTGAACGCCCTGCCTCAGCGGTTGGGCACGCGTACAGCAGGCTTCGCAAGGTTGTCCTCCGCTCACAGACAGAGGTGGGGGCTCGATGAAATCGGCAGACGTAATGGACTTGGTGTGCGTCTTCGGGTGTGTTAAGCCCCAGAGACACGCACAGACCAGAGGGAGAAACACGAAAACAAATTGCCCCCACCCTGAAACTTTGAGAGGAGGTAGAAGAATGATAGACCTTTCCAACGAGCAAAAAATCAAGCAAATCCGTTCAGAATTCGGTCAGGGACTGGCACACTAAGTGGGGAAAAATCGCCACTAATTTGAAGGTGTCAAGTGTGGCCCCAAAAACGTCGATTTTGGCCCCTGTTCACGACCTCGTCACACCTGAACGCGCAGAGCTAGCCAGCTGAAATCTTGTATGCAGGTGGATGATGATAAGAAGGACCGACCCTCAAAAGGGCACCCCGAAAAAACGAATACCCCGAATTTTGTCGCTGCTGCAAGTGTGCTGATCTAAGTCCATGAAAATCAACAAAACCACACCAAAATTGGAGTGCAAACTTGAGTAGTGGCTGATATTGAGTGCACCAAATATGAGCAGTCTACGATGAAAGCCTGAATCATACGACTCCTTTGTAGGTCACGTGACCCAGCTCTTAGGAGAGATAGGAAACTTTGAAAATTCGCCGAGATCGGTAGGCGATAGCCACAGATGCGAAACTCACAGGCGTTTCTTGAATAGATATAAAGAGTGTGTGTACCAAAAATCAAGAGAATAGGTCGAAAACTGACATACTCGTCAAAGTAGTGATGTTTCTGCAATTAATAAAGATGGCCTTGAACTGTCTGGAAAAGTTGGGGAAAAACCGTAGAGTCTCCCAAAATATGACCAAATGTAACCAACTGCCCTGGCAAGCTGAGGAAAATCGACAAAAATCCTCGACTTAATTTGGCCCACACAATCAAATAGCGACCCTCAAATTAATAAGTCTGAAAGAAATCCTCTAATTCGTCGGCTGCAGAATCGACCAACGCTGCATCAACCCGACCCATGGCAGACTGTTCTGCTGACAACGGACTCCTCAAACCTACCATTTCGAAGCTTTTGCGCGTGCAGCGAAGCTGACAGTATACCTGCAGGCAGAGCTTAGTCTCCACATGAAGTCGACCTCATTTTGTACGGTGTTGGGGGTGCACATACGCAAGTACGAAGCGCTTCAATACAAACCGCCATATTGCAAGAAACCACCCGTTTGCGAACACCCTCCAGAGACTAAGGGTGTTTCGCCACTGACCGGAGGATAGAGCCTACTATCGTATGCACAGTCAAGCTGCCTCAAGGGAGCGCAATCGAGACAAGCGCCAGAAAGCCCACTACATTCAATACCACTTGTTTGTGCACATAAATCACGCAAGCGAGCGCTAATTTTCCTCTTCGTAGAAAGAAACTGCTGCAGAAGTTTTCCACCGAGGTAAACCCTTCGGCCGGCCACAGCACGCTTTCAGCGCGCTCGCCGCCGGCGGGTAATTGCCATTGCAGCTGAGCTGAGCGCAGAGTGGGACGATCGTTTTAATCCCCAAATCAAGTTTGACCTCCTTGAGGCTCTCCAGAGGCATTACATATAACGGTTGGACTCGTATATCAGCGAAACCAACAGAACCTTATATCATTGATTCATTGTATTCAACTAAACGGACGGCCGTTTGGGGTGGGAGGGGGTGCAGGAGGGAACAGTCGAAGGTCAACTAGAAGAGTCCTCCGCCAGATCGACATCAATGAAGCCATCTCTGCTTCCAAATTGTTGATCGCCACGTCCGCCACAACTGCCTCGCCATCGTTGTTGTTGTTGACAGCAGCAGTGACTGCAGGGGCCATCGCACCTCAACACAAAGTCGCTCGCTGCTCCGCCTTCCCTGTCATCTCCACAGCCACTGCGGGCCGCAGAATTCTGTTGGCCTCAATCCTTCCTTTGACTGTGGTCGCCCCTGTTTGTGGGCAAACACGATAACCCACAGGGAGCATGCCAGATCTGCTGCGTAGGAAACCGCTGCTTGATCTCAGCCAATCCGCTCTCCGTTTTTAATAGTTGCAAAGGTGCGTGTGGGTTGCGTTAGGTCTGCGGAAACCAGTGGGAATATTGGGTGAAGCGGCTTCTGCAGGGGTGGTTTCGGCAGGAGATTCAGCTGTGGGTGGCGGTTTTGTACGATTATCCATCTCGCTGGGTGTGTTTGCGTGGGCTGGCGGATGAGGACGTCACGGGATGGTGCATTCTTCAAATACATATATTAATTATGGAAGCGATTTCCTTGCCAAACTTGACAGCAGGAAATAATGCGAAAGGAGACTCAAATGGCCCACGAGAGGAGCAAAGCCAAAACCTTAACTGCGTCCACAAAGGCAGGATTGGTTGCGGCTGCGACGGATTCCGCCATGACCGTAGCTGCAGTGGACCAGACATGGTCGCTCATGGCGCTGTCATGATTTGCACTTGGCTCCGCCCTTTCAACGGACCTTGCTTTGAACGGATGCCCACTTGCCTGGGGCTCCAACCGCCATGGAGAGCGGCGGCTGCGCACCAGACGCAGCGGGCCCGTCTGCCATTATTTCTGTGGCTGGCACTGTGTTGCTGCCCCCTAGATTGTTTGCCTTGCTCACCACCAAAAAACGTCCCAGGCAAGCCCCACGCCGAGACCCATCACCTTTTGCCTCTGCCACCGCCTCACACTCGCCGCCAAAAAACTGCCCGAGGGAATCTGCTGGCACTTGTATTCGTTCTCCCATCCCTCACGGTCGCCCGCTTCTGCAGCTGATGCGGCTGCCACCGCTGCATGACCTGTGTACGTCCGCCAAAAATGGGGCTGTTGCCAGCGAACGGCAACGACGGCCACGGTGCTGCAGGCGCTGCAGTGTCAGCGTTGGGGCAAACGCCGGCAGTCGCGTCAGCGGTGGCGGCGGCATTAGGAGCGCTTCCGGGGCAAGCTCGTTGCAGTCGATGATGAAGGGTCCACCGAGTCTTCGTCCATGCAGTTAAACAGGCAACCCCAGCAATATCAGGCGGGACGGCGGCAAGAGCGGCAGGATCAGCTGGGGCCTGCAAGTCCGCTGGCAGCCGAAACGCTGAGATCTCGCTGCTGCCCCGCTGCGTTTGACGCAGATGCCAGTACAGTCTTCAGCAATAGAGACTTCCGGCGTTGCATCGTCGCCGCCGTCCCCGCCATTCCGTCAGTTACACAAGTTGCCGCACTGGTTCCAGAATCAGCGTCCCGCGAGCGGCTACCTTCGTTCGCAGTGGTTCGCTGTCGTCCACGTGCATCGCCGGCGACGGAAACGGCGCGGGGCTGTCGATATCACGCCGTTGTTTGACACGAACACCTGGATTATTCGCTGCCGTCGTTGATGTTGTTGCAACCGCTGCCGTTGCTGCTTCTGTCGCCACGAATACCAAGAATTGCGGTTTGTCGTTGTCCTTGTCTCCAACCTCATCGTCGCCATTGTTGCAGTCCCAGCTGTTGTGATCACCTTCAACGTTGTCGGCTGATGTCACTGCAAAGGACCGCCAGGACCCAGGAGACTCTGGTAGATGTGAAGCTGCTGGGCCACTCCCACATCTGTCTTGTCGAAATAATTGCTGTGGCGGCTCCCTGCACGGCTCGATAATGCCATGCCGTCCTCGTTGACGTACATTCCCACAACTTCCTCTGGAGGTTCTGAATGCGGCTGTGGCAGCGATGGCACACACGTGAAGCCGCCGGCGCACACCACCACATTCCTGTGGTGGGGGCCACGCCAGCAGGGTCAGACATTGGTTGAAATATTTCACGGTCACTGTCGGTGAGGAGCTTCTTGCACACCAAGGGGTCAGCTGAGGCGTCTGAGAGGAGGCCGCCGCTGGGAAGCCCAAACTCGCCAATCCAGCTGACGACTTCGGTGAAAAACACCGCAAAAATACGTCGATTGCTTTTGAAACCTGTGAAAAAACCAACAACTGATGGTTTCAGAATGGTTTTCCGTGGGCGAAGCAGCAAGTCCCTTGCCTTTCCGCCTCCAGAACAACGCGGTCTAAGTACTACATACTTGGTGTGCTTCCTTGTGCCAAGTTTGATCTCGTTCACTTCCTGTAGAGGACACTCCTGGCTGGCAGTCCAGGTGGTGATCAACAGGGCTGTTGCAGTCGTTGAGGTCCTGGCGCCGCTGCTGCAAGTGGTGCTCCTCTTTGCTGCTGATGATGCAGCAGCACTGGTCGTGGAGGCGCCGTTGCTCTGCTGCGGCTCATTCATCTCGCAGTGTAATACGAGAAGTGACAGGATCTTTGCACGGTCGTGAGGCCATGAACCGCATATTTGCAGCTGTCCAGGTTGCGACGCCAATGACGGAGAGCCAGACAGACAGAGAGACAGGGTCTTTGTACAAGGCCAGGCCTTGCTCAGAGAAGACCTGAATCAAAGGTGGACAACTCTTATCGCCCCTCCACACCTGGGGGCTGCGTGCTGCTGCTGCTGGCTTTTCCCTGCTTGTTTGACACCTTTTCTGTGTTTAATCATCCCACCAAATCAACCACTGATTGCCTCTCTCTTCTTTTTCAATTGCCTGCAAATTGTACGAAGCTCGGGAGTGTTTTCGAGATCACAGCTACTTGACGTTGACGATGTAATGGTACGGGGCTGCCTGGTCCAGCTCTTTTGCTCTTCTTTTATGTCCGCCTGTTTGCCACCCGTTCCCAAGAGCGCAAGCTACGTGCATCGTGCTGTCGAAGTGTCTGTGTCATCAACGAAGGCTGCACAACGCTGAACGCTGACTTGTACTTCTTAGTTGGTGTGGGTTACCTCCACACAAACAACCGCCGCCCCTCACGCCAGTAACGTCTGCCACTGCAGTCCCACCTTCCGCACACCACCACGCCCCATCGTTGAGCCACTGAGAAGCAAAGCGCACAGAGCCCGTAACGACGCCTACACGACCACCACCAGCCCCGATGGACGCAGCACCAGCACCCACACGAGCACCAACCGCAATTGGTCAAACAACCACGTCTTTCAGGCAAACCCATTTACCGCTGCAGCCGCTTGCCACACAGCTTCCTGCGCGGCTTCCGCCGCATCCAACTACTGTCGCCACCCGCCAACAGCAAGGACGCCTCCTCCTCCTCCTCCTCCTCCTCCCTCACTCCGTCCCTCAGGCCTCACCACCCTCTGGCTCCTACCTCCAAATAAAACCACCTTGACTCCCTCCCCCACAAACCTGCCGTGGCGGAAGGACTTAGGGTTTGAGCTCACCTGCAAATTCGAGCGTCACAACTTACCGATTCTCTACCGCTGCCACATCCGAGGTCCGATGTGTGTATTGATCACGGTGAGGAGGCCGAGTACGAGCTCGCTTCATCGCCATCCGCTGCTGCGCCAGCCTTGGCGCAATCTGCGGGCGACGCCGGAGCCGCCTGACTGCGGGGTCATCGCCACTGGCAGCCGCAGCGGCCATGGCGCGAGCAGCCACAGGTCCACAGCAGCAGTACACCCACCACGACAGCTGCAGCGTCTGCAGCAACAGCTGGAGCTCCGCTGCATTCAAGAATTGCCTCCGCTGAAAGCTACAGCAGCAAGTAGCAGACAGGAGCGGCGGAGGCGGTAGCAATTTGTCCAATGAGGAAACGGCGCAATCCACGTTGCGTTCAAAAGCCCTATGAGATCTCCTCTTCATCTTCAGGGGCTCATCTATAGTCTAGTGGCAAAACGGGATAAGACAAGTCTTTAAGATGGGAAGCTCCTGGTTATTAGCAGAGCCAGTACCCTGGATTCAGCTCAAACTCAACAAAGATGGATCATGTGATTCAATTCTGTCTTTACTCAAGGACAGCTAGACCAAGTGGAGTTGCTCAATGAAGAGTACCCCAAAGGCCCCAGGTTCAAGCCCTGACTGTCCAAATTGGTGATCAAGGTGAGGTCCTGGGCTAATAAGCCCTCAGCCTGATGGAATCACTAGTGGATGGCAAGTCTACACAGTGAGAGCCGCTAAGCGGGATTTCATGCTGAGGGCATGAGACAGCTGCTAAAGTTAGCAATAGGGGATAGAAACCTTGCCCCCAGCTTGGCATACACACACTGGCATGGGGGAATCATACCTCTACTAGCTTGGTCTGGTAGCACTGGCCTAAGAGGACTCCATCCCCAGCTTGGTCTGGTAGCACTGGCCTGGGGAGATACACCAATGAGGAAAGAAAAGGATTGGTTGTTGCCTAAGTAGGATTTATTGAGAGTAGATATATATAGAGCAAAGGAGGAGAGAGAGGGAGTATTTATAGGAAAGGGGAAGAGAGAAAGAAGAAAAGGAAGAAAGGGAGAAAAGAGAAAATGAAAGAAGGAACAATTTGGAAGGATGAATCACTCTTCCAGCCACACCCCCCCCCCCCCCCCCCCCACCCAGTGTCTCCCCTGCCTCCAAATTTGGGGTGAACATATTTGAGGCTTTGAGGCCACATCAGTGCAGGGACAGTGGATTGAAAGGTGGGAAAATGAGAGAAAAAGAAAAATGAGTAAAAATAAGAATGAATAGGATGAATAAGGGGTGTGCCCCTTGTGCTTAGGCCCATTAAGCACAAGGAACACAGGATGCTCTTTTATAGTGATAAACACTAGAGCCCGTGAGGGATGTGATGAATGGTAATAAAAAATAAATATGGGGGGCCAATATAATGACATAGTCACAACTGGGGAAGAGCTTTCAGGGAGACCCCAGCTAAGACCATGATCAGTGAGATTAGGAATCTCACAGTACCTCTTTTTCAATATCCTAGCGCCCCGTTCGCAGGATCAGTACGGCAGTGGTAGGGAGTCGAGAGCGTTCATCACCGGATGGACGCCCTATGGATCCACTACTTATACTTAACTGGAGGGAGCTGCTGCAATCGCGAAGATCGGGCCATCGGAGGCGGGTCTGGAGGCGTAGTTGCAGGTGTTGAGGGAGTGCCAGTTGCTTTGGATTGTTTAAGCTTTCGTAGGGCTTCTTGTCTTTCTTTATAAGCAGAGGGATTGGTCTGGCGGACATTATCCCAATATTCTTTGACAAATTCAGGGTCCATATCAACTTCCTCATTCCAACTGTTAAAGCGATTGGAATAATTTTTCCATTTGAGGCGGTATGAATAAGTGTTGTCATTGTTATGGTGGAAGGCTAAGATCTTGTCGACCTCATACAAAGGATTGTAGATGTCGGCTTCAGTAAAGTGAGGATCAAAGCGACGCATAAGTTCAATACTCATTCCGAGTGCGGTACGTTGAGATGTGGCAGGCCTTCTTTTCAGAATTACTGCTTTCTCCCATTCTTTTATTGCAGTGGCGAGCTCTTCAGCATTGCTTTTAAGTGCGTCCTCAGCAGGATCAATGGGGACTCGAGGAGTGAAGGGGCGTAGTCGGGAGATATGAACAGTGCGTGCAGCAATCTCTTTGCCAGGAAAGGTTTCAATGACGGTGCATTTAGGATTGGAGTCTTTTTTGTCAATGCGGATTATGCGGACAGGCCCAGCCCATCGGTAAAGGAAACTTTCGTTCTCCGGCATGTCAGAGCATGTCGGTCTGAGGATAACAGCCATCCAGGCTCTATCGCCAGGAAAAAGTTTATGTGGGTTGGAGTCTGTTTCTTTGATTTTTTCTTCAATTGTTTTTGTTGTGCGACCAAGTGGGCATGCGTTAATTTATCAAGAGTACGCACGACATAATGTCGAATTATATTTTAACATAAATACAACTCTCTTGCTCAGAGGGTTGGAGAAAATGATTTAAATCTTTGTTTTCAGTAAGGTAGGTGACAGTGAGATCTTCTTCACCTTGTGGCGAAGGAAGATGGAGAAGCAGAGGCGATGATGTGCCTTCCCAAAGTAATAAGCCTTGGGGAGGTTCAGAGCTATTCACGTCAATCAGGTTTATACTGGGTGGGCGCAAGCATACTATGCCAAAAGCGGAGGTTCGCAATTTCATCTGATGTGCAATATCCTCGTGGGAAGGAAGGGCAAGGCCCATCAGTCTCTTGGAACAGGGTCCCACGTAGGGAATAGATGTAGCAAATCTCTTTTTTCTGCGGATTGTAGAATACGACTGACCAAACAAGCACTCTATGGTTGGTACAGAGGAAAAAAGGGAGATCTACCTTCTTTATGGATCGGGTCTGTCGAGTACGTGTGAATACAATGTATACAATATCAAGGTTATGAATCTCAACGAGATCAGTCAAGATGCGTGAGGCAGATGGTTCTGTTGGGTAAGGACGCAGCTTCTGTGGGATATGCTGGTGCAGCGTCATTCGAAGGTCAAATGTTTTGATATATGCAATGCGGAGGAATGGTGCTGGTTCAAGCTTAGGGTTTAAGGTAAGCGGGATAGCTTTTCCCCTTACTACAGCGTGAGAAAGAAGAGTTTCTGGTTCATTGTCATTGCTGTCAGGGATGCCAGCGACGTCAGACACTTTAGTAATTTGAGGCATGTCCTCATAATCCTCAGGGGTGACTCCAAGGAAGAGGTCAGGGGGTAAACGGCAGTCACGTCCATGTAATAAGAAGAAGGGTGTATCACCGAGGAGTGGATGAGGATGAGTACGATATGCAAAAAGCACATAAGGAAGGATTTGGGGCCAGTCCTCATGGGTGTGTTGGTTGATGTAGGCACGAATCATAGTTTTTCAAAGTTTTAATGAAACGTTCAGCAGTACCATTGGCGCGGGGCCAGTATGGCGATGTAAAAGACTGTCCCATTCCGAGAACGTGTCCGATAGCAGAAACTAGTGCAGATTTGAGCGGTCTTATCTGTGAGTTGTTTTCTTCTTTGTTCCTTCATTGCATTGACTCATTTTCTTTTACCTCTGAAGTTCAATATGTGCCCCCATCCATTTCTTGTTAGTGTAGTCTGTCCTCTCTGTTCTGCCATCCGATGGCCAGTCATACGTGTTTGTGATTCTTCTTTTTCCAGTGTACAGTTTCCTTAAGTTGACTATGGCTTAAGGTTTTCCTCCGTGCCGGCCTTTGCTCCTGCCCACAGCTTAGGGGGGAGTGTTAGTTTTGGGTCTTTTGGTGTAAGCAGTGTGCAGGAGCTTTGACCTGATACTGCAATGCAAGGATGACTTGCAGCATTTTGCAAGTGATGGTCTTTGTAACAGTTTTGTATAAAGACAAACACAAGACTGACAGAAGCCAAGATCAACCTCCCACCACCACCACCTTCAGTAGTGTACTACCCTCCATCTCCACAGCAGCACAACCAACCCATAGACAATCCAACCCAACGAATTATTTCAGATCGAGAGAAGGAGAGTTGTCAGTTTCAGAAAAATCAGTAAAATCATCAGAAAGAGAAGTTAAGAAATCAGAATTAAGAGAAGATTGAAGCTTAGTATTGCTGCAGACAAGGCCAGGAAAGACGTGCTCATGCAAGTTGTAGTGGCGTGTCTGAAGAATGGTCCAAGTAGCAAAGTCGTAGCTGAGAGCAATAGACTTGCTGTCTGTGTTGAAACCCAAGAAGAGTCCAAGTGAGGCCTGAGGAGAGAACTTGGTCTTGTGTGAGTTTGCAGGTTCTGTGTACTCATTGTTTCCAGGGTGGCGTAGGTTGGTTTTTCGGCCTTGGTAATATTCGAATGGGATTCGGCCAGCTGCTTACACTGATGCATCCTATGGGGCGAACCTGGAGACTGCCCCAGACCCCAAGACAACTATGATCAATTTGTAAGCGCAGAGCTGCCTGACCCTCAGGAGGATCCAGAGCTTTACACGATTGTCAAGGAGACCATGATTCACTCATGCTCAGACTGTTGCAAACCTACTGGCACCAAGTGCACAAATGGTTTTCCCAAGCCATGGGTCAATCGGACAGAGGTGTCTCCTGAAGGTGGCGTTAAGTACTGGTGCAGAAATAATGGACGACATTTCACCCTCTCACGTGGCTTTGAAGTGGACAACCGTTGGGTGGTTTCCAAAAAAAAAACCTGGCTCACATCACTGTGGAGATATGCGCCACCTCTTTACGGAATCTCTCCCCACCCAATCTCGACTTCACCTTTGGTACCCAAACGTTTACCCTGATGGGTTTTGCTGCTGTTGTTCAACTCACACAGAGAACTTCTCCCACATTTTCCTTTGCCCTGTTGCTCAAGACGCCCTCCTTGCTGTTAAAAACTCTCTTGCCTCTGCTTTAGCGGCTTGCTCCCCTTCCAGTGACCGACCACCCACCCCCTCACCTGACTGCCCCCTTTTGGCTCGCTCTCCTGGAATTTTTCCTCCTCTGCCAACGCACTTCTCAACTTCCTCACCCTTCTTTGTGGCATTATTCCTCAGTCCTTTTACGACACTCTCCACCACCATGAGTCTTTCCCAGCCGCCGACGTCGTTACTGCCCTAGTGTGCATTTTTCACGACTTTCTGCTTGACGTCTACCAGCTCATCTGGCGCCCTCGCTGCGAAGAGACCATTCTCTGGGAGCGCAACCACGGCATCTCGCCTTCTGACAAGCGCCACCAGCGTCCACCCCGTTCCCCCACCCCTTTTTTTTTTTTTTTTTTTATTGTTCCAGCCCCAGAGGGGCTGGCGGGAAGAGAAAGAGCCATCAACGGTGAACCGTAATGGACTACGTCCAGGCATCACCTCAGCAAACCCACCCCATGCGCTACAGACTTACAGGGTCGTCAGGCATCTCCACCGCACATAAAGCCACAATGATCAAAGGAGAAGGGGAAAGCACAGAATCAAGAAAATAGAGGAGTCTGAAGGATGACAGTGTAAGAGAGGGGAGCATCTGTGAAAGATCGGAGGGTTGGGATAAGTCAGATTAGGCAACAGCCCATGTCAAGATTGAGAAGGGCAACAGTGGCTCAGTGAACGTCAGGGGGCTCAGCAGGAGATGGGTGACGAGTGGCTCTTGCTTGTTGGCGTGAGGGGAGTTGTATTGTGTGGTGAAGCCAGATAATGCCTGCAACAAGTTTTATGCGGCCGAGGTAGTGGTCAATCCATCTGGAAGAAGCCTTGGTGCGCAAAAGCCAGATGCCTGGGCAAGTGTCAGTGGAGTGCCGGCGACTACACGTGGTGCAGCGAGGTTGAGAGGGTTGTGAGGAGCTGTTACGAGTTCTGTGGGATGATGGAGTGGGAGGGAGGGAAGAGTTGATGTTTGGAGAAGACAGTGGGTGAGAGGCCGTGGCACGAGGGTGAGAGGCCTGGGAATTTGGTGGAGGGGATCTGCGGGGCTTGGAGCGCTTGTCAGAGGGCTTGATGGACTTTGACTTCTCCCAAGAGATAGTGTCGTCACAACGGGGGATCCAAATAAGTCAATGGGCGTCAAGAAGGAGCTGATGGAAAGTGGTGACAAGGGTTTTAAGGACAGAGGCAGCAGGGTTATCACGTGAGAATAAGGTGTCATAAAAGGATTGAGGGATGAAGCCACGAAGGAGGGAGGAAAAATTGATACAAGATTGATCATCAAAGAGAAATTCAGGGCGGGAGAGCCAGTAAATGGGATGGGCTTGAGGGGGAGAGTGGCCATGAGGTGCAGGAGGAACAGAGGAGGAAAGAGTTTCAGCAAAGGTGTTGCGAATCATGGCAATGGCGTCGGCAGCTGCAGGGCATTGCCAGACATGCTCTGTGGTTTCCAGAGCGTGGTGGCATCGACGGCAGAGCCCATCAGGGTAGACTTGAGGGTGTCATTGGTGTAGAACTTTTTGGGTGGGCAAAGTGTTGCTGAGGATTTGAAGTCGATACTTGCGACGAGCAGAGCCAGGGAGGGTGCCAAAGAGGGAAGAGGGTTTAATTCCAGAGTGGAGAACAAGAAATGTGGCTTCCCAATGAACTAGGTCAGGGTTGTGGGTGATGTGGGCAAAGGCTGAAGTGTTCAGAAGTGCAAAATGGTGAGAGAGACCTGTGAGGAGTTGCAGTTGTCGTTGAAGTTGGCCCAAGATGGGGGTATTTGAGATGAAGGCAGTGGCTGGGAGGATCTGTTGTGAGAGGATTGGTAACAAAGTTGGGTCGGAAGTCAAGGGTACAGATGATGCCAGCTTGTCTGCTCGTTCGTTGCCAGCGTCGCCGTTGTGTCCACAAACCCAGGAAACTTGTGGAGGGGGGCCAATCCAAGACTGTAGAGTGGCTGCAACACATGCCCAAAGGGTGGGGGTGGGAAGTGGTGTGCAAAAGACGATGGAGGGAATCAGAGAGGAGGTGTGTTGAGCTCGCTGTGTGGATGGGGACTAAAGGAGTTTGAGGGAAAGAGTTTCTCAAAGGTGTGAACCACTCCAAGATTGTCAAGTCGAAAAGTGAGGGGCAGGGAAAGCTTTGCAGTGATGGTGAGGGCAGCAAGGAGAGCAGCAATTTCAGCAGTTGTGGAAGAGGCAGAGAGTGGAGGGAGGGCAAAAGAAAATTCAAAGTTAAGCTCAAGGCAAACAACAGAGCCAGCCATGAAGCCCTCCTCGCGAAGGGAGCCATCAGTGTCAAAGGTCAAGGATAGGTGGGTATGAGCAAGGTCAGCAGGGAGGAGGGGCATGTCCATTGGTTGAAAGCAGGGATTCATGAAGGGAGCTGGATTGAAAGTGGAGTGGCGGGAGGTGAGGAGTGGGAAAGGTGTGGGTGTGAAAACGGTGGTGGGGGAAGGTGAGTTAACAAAGAAGATGGGCTGGGAGGGTCGAGTTGCAGTAGCAGTTGTGCGGCTGCTGATGGGGACTGTGTAGGTGGAGTGTGCAAGGGAAGTTGGATTGTAGGGAGAGATGTGCTTGCTGCAGGGGTAAGAGAATGGGGGGGAGCCAATGGGGCAGCCAAGGCATTGAACCAAGTGGAAATTGTGGGAGGAAGGGTGAAGGCGTTCAGGGAGCCTGGAGTAGTGATGAGAAAGGAGTTGGGGGTTTGGGAGTGTGTGAGTCCAGTTAACAATGCAGAAGAATTCCACTTGTGGTGGGGTCATCAGACGGAAAAAACTGCCACGAGCAAGGGGGGGATGGTGAAGGGGATCCAAAGAAGATTGGTAAAAGGGATTGTAAAGAGGACCACCGTTCCCCCACCCCACCCTCCTCCCCTTCGCCACCTCCTGCGTCGCCTCCTGCCGCACCCCCCGCTTCTCCACAACCATCCCACTCCCCCCTCCTCCCTTCCTTCCACTCCCCGGGTCTCACCCCGACCATCCGCATCCCCTCCTCCTCATCGGCCTCCTGCCCAGCGACAGCAACAGCCTCGCGCCCCTCAATGCAACACATGCAGTCGCTTTTATTCCAACAACAATTGCCCTCCGGACTGGCTCCTCTCACGCAAGGGCATCCTAGCCTGGCAGCAACACTACCTCGGGTTACTCCGCCCTGCCCTTGGCACCCTATGGATTTGCTGCACTGTTGTGATTCCCCAGCCTCCTCCGCGACAAGCACTTCCGCGTTATCCCAATCCTGAACCCCCTGACGTTCCCTGAGGATCTCCTCCCTGCTCACATTTTCCGCAGTGTTGCCATTTCCCATTTGCCTCCGCTCACCACCCTCTCCGCTGTCCACTGGACACTCTCCGCAGGGCCTTGGCCCACCTTATTCTCTTCTTTTCTCTTTCCTTGGTTGTTGTTGCTTCTCTTCTTGTTGTTTGTTTCCTGGTAGCGTTAACGGCTAGGGTGGCCTGTGCGTGGAGACACGCTTGGTTCTGTCAAGGTTCTTGGCTCCCTGCCATACCTGCGTGGCATTTCACTCTTCCCGTCACGCAGCTTCTGGCTGCGTGGAATAATAAAAAAAAAAAAGGAGATATGCGCCACCATGAGGGCCATCAAATACCTCATGAAATACTTGCACAAGGGCTGTGACATGGCAAGGGTGTCAGTGGGCTCTGGAGAGGTTGCTATCTGCTTGGATGAGATCAATGAGTTCGTTGACCCTAACCCGATCAGCAGCCAGTATACTTTGACAAGGATGCTAACCTTCAGGAAGTCGCTGCCTTTCAGAGGGACTCCAAGCTTCTTGCTTTCTTCAGACTGAACAAGCGTGATGAAGATGCAAGGAGGCTGTTGTACTTTGAAGTCCTGGGGAGTACACATGGAACCGGAGGCAGGCAAGGTGGGCAATGCATCAGAGGAAGCAGGCTGCAGCAACCATTGGCAGGATGTAAGCCGCATTCCCTCAGGACTCTGAGAGATATTTCCTCTGCGTTCTTCTGGCCAACCTTTTGAGCACCTCCGGACTGTGGAAGGAACTACCTTTGGATTGTTTCAGGAAGCCTGTGTGCGACGTGGGTTGACTGCTGATGATAGTGAGGCAATTTGGTGCTTGCAGCAGGGCGTGCACATGACGACAAGCTCAAGAGAGTTTATCAGGCTGTTTGCATTGCTCCTTACTTTCAATGCTCCTGCAGATCCAAGGGCTCTCTACAATGATTTCAGGAATGAGATGGTCGCTGACCAGCTTCACACGGCTCAGCTAGAGCATGGGAATCTGGATCTTGCCCAACAGACCACATGTACTGCACTACGTTGAGGCTGCTGGATGCATCCCTGCAGAGTTTGTCAACCTCGCTGCGCAACTTCCCAACCCTGCCGCAGCTGGAAGAGTTCCAGCCTGAGCCTGTGCTGGTGCTGGAAGGCCACCTCCAGCTGATTTTTCAAAGGCTAAACTCGGAATACAACCAGCAGCAGCGGGAGGCTGTTGTGGCAAATGCTGAAAGGAGCTTCAACCAGGAGCAGGCCTTTGCATACAGGGCTGTGGTGGATGCTGTTGAGCAATGTGGACAGCCTGGAGTGGTGCCTCCCCCAGAAGGTCAAATCTTGTTGAGGTTACTGTAATGACCGAAGGTTGAGGTTGGAGTTGCTAAAGCAACGAGATGTTGACAGGTAACCGAGTTTCTTAATATATATAGAAGAAAAACTTCTTAATTCTCATATTATTGATGTCCCTATTTGTTCATGTTGGCATGACGCGTCCTTCAGTCCAGAAAGAGAATCCAAGCATATCCCATCTCTTATGTTCTAATCCATGAAAGCTGGAATTGCTCTTAATACGCAGAGCAGTGCTTAGCAACTCTTAATTCCCCCTTAACAACATCTGCTCTCATGTGACGGGCCTATGCCTGATGCTGGGAGCGGACGGCGTAGCTGTCGCTTTCTCCTGAAGAACCTTGGCGTCCTGGAGTTCCAAGTGAAGTGCTATACACGCTGCGGAGGGTTTATCAACGATACTGTTGAGCAATGTGGAGAGCCTGGAGTGGTGCCTCCCCCAGAAGGTCGAATCTTTTATCTTCAGGGAGTGGGAGGATGCGGCAAGACCTTTGTCTACAATACCATCTTGGTAAAAGTCTGCAGCAGCCAAGGTCTCTTTGGCTTCTTCTGGAATAGCAGCACTTCTGCTTGCTGGTGGCACAACTGCCCACTCTTGATTTGCCATCCCCATAGGGCTTGATGCTGACTCTCAGTCTGGCATCAAAATCTCCACTGACTGCGCACTGGAGCTGTACTTGGCTGATCTCATTGCATTGGAGGAGATATCCATGCTCAACTCCTTAGTTCTGGATGTCATTGACAGGGTTCTGCGTGATGTTATCAATCCTTTCAGATGGCTGAAACCATGTTTGGAGGAAAAGTGGTGCTGCTTGGGGGCGACTTTCAGCAGACAGCACCTGTTGTGCCAAACACCACAAAGATCATGATCCTGAAGGCTTCCTGCAAGTTCTCAAACCTTTGGAGGCATGTTCAGGACACTTGATCTGAGAACCAACATGAGACTTGCGCAGGGAACTGCAAATCAGAATGCTGTTGACTTTACAGGATGGTCGGGTCGCCTTGGCAGGGGCAGCCTGCAGCAGTTTGACACTCCATATGCACCCAATCATGTCATTGTCCCAGACTACATCAGCACCCTCACCTTTCCTGCAAACGATGGCAGTCCTCACGTGAGGCAACTGTTTGAGGCAGTCTATGATGATTTTGGTGCAGCAGTTCAGCAGTCAGGGGAAGCGTTTGCATCCTACCTGGCAGACAAGTGTATTTTGGCTGCAAGGAATGATGTGGTTCATCTGTTCAACAAGTATGCCATGGAGCAGCTTCCAGGAGATACCCAGGAACTACTTTCAGCTGACTCCCCAGTTGGAGACAACGAAGGCAACAGCCTTCTCATTAGCCCTGAGTTCCTCAACACCCTTAGCCCTTCCAGCCTGCCCACCCACAGGCTAACTGTCAAAGTGGGAATGCCTCTCATCCTCCTTTGCAACCTGACAGATGGACTCTGCAATGGGACATGCCCCACTTATGTGAGGTCTGCCCCAACAACGTGCTGCTCTGTGAAGTTGTTGTGGGCAGCAGGAAAGGAGACAAAGTCCTCCTTCCCAGAATCTCTCTGCAGTTCAGTGATTCAGGATTTCCCTTTGAGTTCACCAGAAAGCAATTCCTGTTCAACCTGCATTTGCAATGTCCATCAACAAGTCCCAAGGTCAGACTTTGAAAAAGTTTGGACTGGGTATGTGGGAGGATGTGATTGCACATGGACAGCCCTATGTTGCTTTTTCAACGAGTGACATCCCAAGCACATCTAATAATAACTGCAAAACACAATCAAGAAAAAGTTGGGCCAACTATTAGAAATGTGGTTTACAAGGAGTTGGTGGATCATCTCAGGTTTTAGTTCATTCTATGCAGCTTCAAGCTCTCTATGTGCTGTGCGACTTAATAAATTTTGTTCACTCTTTCTTTTATTTTGTTTTTTTTGCAAGGACTGTTTATAAGTCAATGGGCATCCCCTAGTGATATGGAAATGAACACAAGCAGGTTGCTCCGCAGCTCGTTCTGTCGCTTCAGAATGGTTTTTCCCACGACGAATAGTGCGGTTGCAGTTGAATGCCAACTGATTTCGCGCCGCTAATTTGCACTGAACGGTTGAAAATCCATTGCCATTGTCGCCCTCTGCGCAGCTTAGCACCTCTGTTGCTACCAAGTGCAGATGTAGAGAAAACGCGCAGATGTAGAGAATACTGATAGATTGAGTGTCGATCTTTTGCTCTGTGTTTCGTGGGCCGTTCGAGGCCACCGAGCACGGTTCGGATTTGGGTGTACTGAACCAAAATTCTCTGACGATGGTGAGTTCAACAGTCGCTACCTGTCCACCCCATCCCGTTCCATCCCATCCCATCCCATCCCCCACCCCATCTCCATCTCTCTATCTCTATCGATCCAACCCCAGCTGCGATTCACGAGCTTCGATCGGCGGCATCTAGCAGTTTGACATGCGAAACATGAAGGAGGGTGCTTACATCGCGGACTGCTGAAGAAAACTCGCTTTCGGCTGCAGGATCAGTTGCGATCTCGTTAGCGGCTTTGAAATGGTGTGACCATCGCCAGCGTTTGTCTGGACCAGCAGCAGTCCCAGGCGGCCAGCGCGACAATCGATGGTTGCAGCGCCCGTTCTTGGCAATATGCTATGCTCCCCTGCAGATCCATTTTCGGTCGCTTTTCTCAGTCTCCTGTTATCCTCCCATCACAGACTCAGAAACGCCGGAACAACGGACGATCCAAGCACGGTCGCGGCCACGTAAAGCCGGTCCGCTGCTCCAACTGCTCGCGCTGCGTCCCGAAGGACAAGGCAATCAGCCGTTTCCTGATCCGCAACATGGTGGAATCGGCCGCCGTCCGGGACATCACTGAGGCGTCTGTGTTCCAGGGTGAGAATCTGGTTTCTCAATCTATGATTCTCGAGGATTCTGTGCTAAGCCTTTCGATCGCAGAATACGCTCTCCCCAAGCTCTACATCAAGACTCTGTACTGCGTTTCCTGCGCCATCCACGCCCACATCGTCCGTGTCCGCTCACGCGAAGGCAGGAGGGACCGTACGCCACCCGTTCGTTTCCGCGGTGGTTTCAACAAGGATGGGAAGAAGCCCGCCGCCGCCGGTACTGGCGCCCCTGGGGCTGCCGCTGCCAAGGCGTGAGAGCCCTTGGATGGAGTATTGTGGAATGTTGGCTGGAGGTGTAGGGAGTTGCTTGATGAATTGGCCCTTTGGAGCGTGTTGGCGGGGGTGGACCAGCGCAGGAGTGGGCGTCAGGGCGTCCAAAATACATTGTCGTCTCGCACGGATTCAAGGAGGCTGTCATCGAACGAAACAGCCGTTGAACAAACGCGTTGCATCCTTGGAGAAGAGCCTCGCTCTTGCGACTAATGATTGCCAAGGAGGGCTGGCCTCTTGGCGGCTGCTCGTGTCTCTTCGAGTGCAAAACCAATTTGGTGCCCCTCATTATAACGTCAGCACAGCCCCACCCACTCCCCCTCATAACTCACGTCTCTGCGACAGTACAAAGGAACTTCGCCGAGATGCGCTTCTCTCTCATTCCCTTCCTCGTCGTCGCTTCGGTAATCATGGAAGGCGCCTGCGCATCTGGCGGTCCTCCGGCTTCGTCGTCATCTTCTTCGACAGCGCCGCTTTCCTCTCGATCGGGGACATCTACCGTTCAGATCGGCACCACGGCGACTTCCTCTCAGCCCACCACAACTCCCGTCACAAACGGTTGCAACGGCGTTGCCGAAGCATGCAATCTGCCGCTCAACAAGGCAACGTTCGTGGGAGCGCACAACGCAGCCATGTTCAACGTCAAATGCGAACAAATCAATGCTACTTCGAATTCTTGCGGAAGCTTTGCTGCGTTTGCAACATGCGGCTATGAGAACCAAGGGTCCGATCTGGCCACTCTCCTGAACATGGGGTTCGGTGGCTGGACATTGCTTTCGTTGGTTACAACCCAACCGACACGACGCAGCCGTACTCGGCGCACAATTCCCTGACGTGTGAGTTTCTTGGCTGCGGTCATCGTCGAGTAATGATCTGAGTGCCCTTTTCCGTCAACAGCGACGCTGGGGATTGCTTACGGACCATCTGCCTCGGATGTCTTTAGCACTGTAAGTGCGAAGCGTGTACTTGTTTCCATAAAAGCTAATATGCCGCCACCATCAGATTGGCGGTTTCCTTGCCGCAAACCCTCGAGAGGTCGTCTTTCTCTACCTCAAGGCAAGCGAACGCGACGACGCGATCAAATCCGCCTCTGGCGCGAACGGCTACACCGCCTTTTTCGATCGCCTCCGCTCCTCTCCCGCCGGCGCGTTCCTCTTCCCCGCGCCCGCCCAGACTCCGACGACCTGGCCGACCCTCGGTGCGCTGATCGCCGCAAACACCCGCCTGATCGTGCTCGGCTGGCCCGAGATCCCGTCGGACGTTGGCATCGCCTCCTCGGACTGGTACAAGGACTCGTGGTCCAACCCGGCGTCCGTGGCCGACCTCCGCTCGGAAGCCGCGACCCGCGTGCGCGTCGGGGCTCCCCGTCATTCTGCAGGAGATTTTGCCGTTCGACGGCGTGTGCGTAAAGGCGCGCGCTGCGAACGAAGTCGCGCCCGCTCTGATCGACATTGTGAGCGGTTGCGCCACGCCGTGGATCGTGCTGGTCGACTATTTGAGCGCTGGCGATGCCGTCTTTTCGTGGGTGCAAAGTAAAAATCAGGCCGCCACTGCTTGAATGGATGGAGGAAATCGTGACAACGAACGCCAAGCGGTCTCGCCGAATGTTTCATTCGCCTTTTTATTGTAGACTGAGAATATATTATGTCGCACTATGAATTGACACACTCGAGTGCTATGCCTTTCACTATCTCTGGAAAGGGCCCCGGAGACGAAAAGTGGTGTAGAGAGAAAGCAATCGCGCTCAAGCTGAGCAAAGCGTGAACACGAGCGGGTACCATCGGGGTGGCAAATATTGTATTTGAACAATTCAGAAAGCCATTACTTTGCGGTAGCCGCAAGCTTCTCAATGTCAACAAGGGTCTGGCCCAGAATGTCGTTTTGCTGCGGATGCGAGAGAAAAACGAAACCATCCCAGTAAGTAAAAAACCCCACGCTGCGCACAATAGACCAAAGCCACAAAAATACTCAACCGTCTTGGGGTTCGCGAGGTCGGCCTTGACCTTTGCGATGATGGCCTCCGCCATGCTCTTTTGCTGGCGCTCCCGAACGTTGGCCTCGTGGCGCACCCACGAGTCAAGGACCGACTTGATTTCGTTGGCGAACGAGACCTTTTGCTTCAGCTCGTAGGTTTGCGCCTCGAGTTTTGCGATTTCCTGCAAATATTGTTTGGGGAGCAAAGCTTAAGAATGCGGTTCTGTTTGGCGAGCACGTACGGTACTTATTTACCTTCGAAATCTCGAAGAGGCCCTTGGTGACGCCGACAACGTCCTCGAGCTTTGCAATGTGCGCGATGCGCTCCTGGACGACAGCCTTGTGCTGCTCACGGGCCTCGTTCAAGACGCGGCGAATGGTCTGCAAGGAGGAAAACGAATAAATCGAAACGCAAGTCATCCGACGATACGTACGCCCTGCCTCTCGTTGAACCACTCGACGGCGCCCTCCTTTCCGGCCGAGTACCAGATGTAGTAAGCGCCAAACAGGCCGATGGCCTCAAAGAACTCTCCGTCCACAATGTAGATTTCCTTTGAAATCAGCCACGCTCCGATCGACGAGAAGAGGAGCACGGACGAGGCCTTGGCCGCGAGGTTGTCGCCAGGGAACGCGTTGACGAGGGCGGCGGCGGTTTCAGCGGCGGGCTTGCGTTCTATAGAGTTGCAAACACCCCCGGTTAGTACTATCGATCTTGCGGGGCGGGGTCAGTTGAGAGTGGCGAGATTTACCGGTCGCGTAGTGGCGATCCTGGATCAGGGCCGAGGCTGGCCTGAAGGCCGTGTAAGAAGCAAGTCCATGGAGGAGGAATAAATGTGCTTACCGCAGGACAGCGGACGGGCTGCGCTGGATGAAAGCGCGGGGAGCTGGCAGTAGACGTTAGAAAGAGACTCGACGGGAGCGATCGCCGATATTGAGGACCAGATCGCGGATCGCGACCTTGCAAACATCGCGTCCATCCGCTTCCCCTGATCTATCTGCACACGGAAGCAAAAAGATGCGGCGCTCGATCTGCAAGACACCAAGGCGATCGAGACGACAAGAGGTCGAGACGACAAGAGGGCGAGACGAGCCAAATCGTCACGTACCGTTGAGGGCAGGGGATCGGGCGAGCCGGAGCATGGCGAATTGATGGGTCGAGCGAGTCAAGCGGATTTCTCCCTCGTTTTTTTCCCGTTCTCTCCTTGTTCAAAAGCTGCTTCGCCCACCCCCAGGAGCACGGACCTGCCACCACGCTAAAACGCTGGATATGACACGCTGTCTGTAGCGCTCACCGTGTCTACATCGTCCACCCTACATGATTCAACTTCCACAAATACACTCCATCAATGCATCATTTACTGACAACGAAAAGGCTGCCTCATCGTTACGATCCGGTCTGACCCCCCTCCTCATTCGACAATTTCACTTCTTCTTCTTTTTCTTCTTCTCACCGTTGCTGGCTCCCACGCCTGCACCTGCCGGAGCAGAGGCAGGAGCAGCCTGAGGCTCAGACTTTGGAACTGATGGCGCTGCCTTCGCTGCCGCCTTCGGCGCCGGCGGTGCCGCCCCGCTGGCGCGATATGCCTTCAAAATCTCGTCGACGATCGCATCCACACCGACCCCGTGCTTCACTTGGGCGAAAAGTGTCGGTCCAATGTCGCGCATTTTGGCCGAGTCTCGCTCCATGACCTTCAAGTCTGCGCCGACGAGTTCGGCCAAATCCGTCTTGTTGATGACGAGAAGGTCGGATTGGGTGATGCCGGGACCGCCTTTCCGGGGGATTTTGTCCCCGCCCGAGACGTCAATCACGTAGATGATGTGGTCTGCAAGCTCTCGGGAGTAGTTTGCTGCGAGTGATTCCGAATGTGATGCGGAGTTAGTACTGGCACATTGAATATATTCAAAATTTTGAGCTACCTGCGAGATTGTCGCCCCCACTCTCAATGAGCAGCAGTTCGCAACCGAACTGCTCTTGTAATGTTTCCAGAGCGCCGAGGTTGGCCGAGACATCTTCGCGAATGGCAGCGTGCGGGCATCCACCAGTTTCGACAGCTCGAATCCGGCCTTTCGGCAGGGCGTCGTGACGGATGAGAAACTCGGCATCTTCTTTTGTAAAGATGTCGTTGGTCACGGCCGCAATGTTGTACTTGGGATGGAGAGCTTTGCAAAGGGCCAACATCAGAGCGGTCTTGCCAGAGCCGACTGGCCTTTTAAGGCGATTGTCGGGTGTCAGTGGATGACAAGTGCAAAATGAGGAGGATTGAAAGAACATCAAACACGTACCCTCCGATACCGACCGTGAACGCCCTTTCTTTCCAGTTTCTCTGCTGGTACAGAGGGACCTCGCGCTCCTTGTACAAACCAGGCCCGTCCAAAATCTCGTGGTCATGCCCATGACCGCCGTGCATTCCGCCGTGGTCATGGCCACCGTGGCCGTTGTGCTCCAACACCGCCTCCTCATCGGGATGTTCAGCGCCCGGATCCGCATCGTGGGACCCGTGAAAATGTATGCCGTCGTGGGTGTGGCCGTGCGCAGGCCCCGCGTGGTCGTGCGCATCTCCAGAGTCGGCCGGGGCGGCCTGAGCAGCCTTCAATCTGGACTTGGACGCGCGTTTCTTTGCTGACTTTGAGAGTCCTGGGGTGGCGGTACCAGACGCAGGCGTCGGAGAGGACGTTGCCGAAGCTGTTGCGGGTTCCTTTGGCGCCTGCTGAGGCGATGCCTGCTGTTGCTGCTGTCTTTGCTGCATTGTCGCCATCATCTGAATTGCCTTTTGGAGCTCGGCAACGCTCGAAAACCCCAACAAGGGGTCGACGGGGTCGTTGCTGGGCTCGGGGCCGCCATGGCTCGAATGAAAGTTGTGGCCTGGGATCGCGAATGGATGTCAGCAAAGAGAGAACGCGCACACGCGTGCGTCGGGCACGCGATGCATCATCGGAGAAAGAAGTGGAACGAAGCGTGCGTACCGTCGTGGGAGTGCAGAGGCGGCGCGCCACCCGGACCGTGAGATGAGTGGAAGTTGCGCCCTTTGTGTGAGTGTGAGTGTGAGTGTGAGTGTGTATGTGTGTGTGTGGCACATGACATGAGGACGATGGAGGTTTCATGGAGGGGACGGGGGCACGGGGTCAGCCTGCGGAAGGCGTCCCTCCGTCCGTGTCCATCCATCCATCCATCCATCCATCTTCTACACGCTCGCCTCCCTCGCTCTTCACTACTACTAGCTCACCGTCGTGCGAGTGGTACCCCGCAGGCGGACCGCCGCCGCCGCCGCCGCCGCCTCCGCCTCCGTACGAGGGCCAGTGTAGCTTGAAGTCCACGTTCTTGTTGCTGTCGCCGCCCTTCTTGCTGCCGCCACCACTGCTTGCCATGTCTGTCTGTCTGTGGGTCTGCCTTTTTTTTTTTTTTTTTTTTCCTTTTATCAGATAAGACGGGGTTTTTTCCGCCTGCCATGACTTGTCTCTGTTGCACGCACACCACACGCCCCACACACCCACTGCCCACGAATAGAGCACCAGCAACCGCCCGGACCGCCTGACGTACGCGTGGTACGGGAAATTCTCAAAGACGGGCACACGCTATCCACGTAATAGAGCGCCGTCGGCGGCGGCGGCGGCGGCGGCGGCCGGCGCGCGTTGTTGTCGTCGTCGTCGTCGTCGTCGTAGTAAAGCCCTCGGAAGCGCAATCCCTCGAACCGCCCCCGCAGCGTGTCCACCATCCACCGCCCGCCGTGCTGCTGGAAGCGGTCATCCGCATCCCCGTAGTATTCCGCATTTTTGCTGCCCCAATGAAAGCATAGACCCCCAATCGAAGAGGTACACACAGAAGAAATAGCTGCCCTCACAAATCGACGCAGCCGTAGCGTGCTTTTGGGACGGGCCAGTCACGGTGGGTCAAGTTCCTTTGTTTGCAGCCCTGCAGGTCTTGCACGCGTTCGATACAAAGTCGAAATGAGGGCAAGTACGCGTTCGCGGTAGCGAGATCGAAATGTGGCTCTGTTCAACAGTCCGACGGCGTCTAAGGAAGTTGCATCTGCCTCCTCTGTTTTCGGAGCTTGTCCAAAATGAAAGCGCACTGGTTGAAAAACATGACGGGGACAGATGCCCCACAGTCCGCTCAGTATCCCCCAAAATTGTCATCCAAGAGAGCCACGCCCATCTCGGCGCGGAACCACGAAATCAATGTAAAGTCGACGAGTTGGTCAAACCACCCTCCGGGCGGGGCGCATTCACGGCTGTGTTTCAGTCGTACGTCGCCGTTGGGCACACAATGCCGCACGCCGGGTTCTCGGCAAATCCGCCTCGGCGAGTCATCTTCGTGCTCCCAATCGTTCGAGGATCGACGGGGGCGCCCACCTTAACGACCTCTTTTACGAAAGCCTGCCACGTACTTTCGCGGTTGTTCCGACAAATCGGGTAGGTCTTTTGCTCCGCCGTTGCTGCTGCTGTTGGCATCGCTGTCTACGCCGCCGACGTTGGAGACCACGACTTCCTCCCCGAGCGGGCAGCAGTCGCCGGACACGAACATGGCCACGGCGTCGGACTCGACCGCAGCCCGCCACGCCCCGCAGACGAGCCGCACGCGCACGATAAGAGAGAGGCACCACTCAATTCTGCAAGGCGCCGCTGCGCGCCAGTCCTGCGTGGCGACCTCGTCCACCGTTGCTTTGATGATCTTGACGAGGACTTGCAGGCGGCACGCCGCCGCCGACGCCGCCACCCGCGAAGCTGCTTGCGGTGCTGCTGCTTTACACCGATAGCATTGAGGAAGAGTGCAAAGTTTTGTTTGAGAGGGATGAAAAACATAAGTAACTCAGTCAAGCACTGCTCACCCAACACAGGATTTGAAGTGCAAGCGTCGGAAACTGAAGACTGGGCAACGAGGTCCGGACAAGCTCATATCCACAACGTCCGAAGTATTTTCGAAGCAGCTTTCTGAACCAAACCTGTAGCTCCGCTCTGCCCCGCTTCATAGATCTCCATTCTTCTCTGCAGAGCTGGGTTGCCTTTCCCAGTCGACTTCTCGAGTTCGACGACTACTTGGACGTATGGCTCCTCCCTCTGAAAATACTTGCTGCTGCTTGAATCGCCCTTTAAGTGCCACTAGCTTGAGATGCTGCGCTTGGCCGCGCTGCGCACAGCCTGCCAGGCGAGCGGCGGCCGTTTCCCTCCACTCTTCCCCACCACACTGGATCCCTCCAGCGCGCTTCTTGACTCCCGCTGCTCGCTCAACTGGAATGCTTCCCGATGCCGCTGCCGTGCATTTAAATTGTGGAGCACGACTTCAACCCTTCCTCCCACGCTCTTGCACGACAGTTGGGGGCGTTTTTATCAACTGCAAATCACCAGCGCCTCCAGATAGCGCACGGCCAGCGGCAGGGCTTTCCGATTTGCTTCGACCCTGTGTCAGGAGGAGGCTCCTCTTCCTCTTTGGGCGCGGGCTGGCACGAAGCTCCTCCAAGCTCGGGGTCAGACACCCAGAATCTGTTTTACACGTTCTGCTGTTCGCTTTTTTTGCGCTTTCAACTTCTTCGTGTTCTTCCCATTCACTCTACGTAGACTCTGGTTTCAGCGAACTCAGCTTTTGAGGTTTTCGTTTCGCAGAGAATGCGGGGGGGGCCAATGGCACACACAACAAAGCTCTTATGAAGAAGAACAGGGTTGTTACTTGAAGACCGTGTGTGGTTGATATATGCGGAATTGAAAGCACCACATGCATTTTCGCGACGCCCTTATTACACCAGCGGAATTGCGAGCGACTCGGTGAAAGCGAAGGAAGAAACAAAGTGAATAAGAAAGCGAAAAAAAAAAAAAACATGAAAGAAAGAAAGAAAGGAAAGAGTAAGAAGGAACAGAATCGAACCGAGGAACATAAATACACAAAAGCCAAAATGCAATCAATCTAAAACGAGAAGAAATAAAAAAAGAGGCAGCAACCAGACACACCCACACACACACTCAGGTGCGACGACGACTACTTCCTCCTTCTCATTTGGCCCAGGATGACCGCAACTTACGCACCCACTTACTCACGCTCTCACGCTCTTTATCCTCTCACCCACGCTAGAATGTACGCATCGTCTCGGTCGGCGCGGTCCATGCTCGCCCGCGCTTCGGCGTCATCCGCTTTCCGTCCCCAAATGGTCGCGCGGCCGTCGTCCATGGCCGGCAGCCTCGGCTTCGCTCGTTTCTCGAGGTGACTTGCCCCATCCATCGTCCATCCGATCCTCCTGTCGTGTGAGCTGCCCGCTTACCTGTGCCGTCCTTTTTTCCCACTCGCAGCGACAAGGTCCAGGGCCAGATCATCGGTATCGACTTGGGAACAACAAACTCTTGTGTTGCTGGTAGGTGGTGCCGAAGATTACCTCTTTTTCGACCCACGCCTCCCCGTCTGACGCGCTATCCTTTCTACTCATCTTCCCTGCCCAACCACAGTTATGGACGGAAAGACTCCGCGCGTCATTGAAAACTCAGAGGGTGGTCGGACAACGCCGTCGGTGGTCGCGTTTTCAAAGGACAACGAGTTGATCGTCGGAACCCCAGCTAAGCGGCAGGCCGTCGTCAACCCCGAAAACACGCTCTTCGCCATCAAACGCCTGATTGGTCGCCGCTTTGACGACCCCATCGTCACCCGCGATCAGAAAATCGTCCCATACAAGATCGTGAAGCACAGCAACGGCGACGCGTGGGTCGAGGCCCGTGGGAAGAAGTACTCGCCGTCGCAGATCGGTGGCTTCGTCTTAATGAAGATGAAGGAGACTGCCGAAGCCTTCCTCGGAAAGCCTGTTAACAACGCCGTCATCACCGTCCCAGCCTACTTCAACGATGCGCAACGTCAGGCCACCAAGGATGCAGGCCAAATCTCTGGTCTGAACGTACTTCGAGTCATCAACGAACCGACTGCAGCCGCACTCGCGTACGGTTTGGACAAGTCTGGCGACCGCGTTGTTGCCGTGTACGATCTTGGAGGTGGAACGTTCGATATCTCGATTCTCGAGATTCAGAAGGGTGTCTTCGAGGTCAAGTCCACCAACGGTGACACTCACCTTGGTGGCGAGGACTTTGACAACGCGCTCGTCAACCACATTGTCGCGCAGTTCAAGAAGGAAAACAGCCTCGACCTCCAGAAGGACAACATGGCTTTGCAGCGGATCCGTGAGGCCGCCGAGAAGGCCAAGATCGAGCTTTCGTCAACCGTCTCAACCGACATCAACCTCCCCTACATTACGGCTGACCAGGACGGTCCCAAGCACATTTCGATGAAGATGACGCGCGCCCAGTTCGAACAGCTTACCAAGGAGCTCATGGACCGCACCATCGAGCCCTGCAAGAAGGCCATCAAGGACGCCGGTGTTTCCACCTCGGAGATCAACGAAGTCATCCTTGTTGGTGGAATGTCGCGTGTCCCCAAGGTTCAGGAGATGGTCAAGAGCATCTTTGGAAAGGAGCCCTCCAAAGCAGTCAACCCAGACGAAGCTGTGGCGATTGGCGCTGCCATCCAGGGTGGGGTGCTTTCTGGAGAAGTCACGTCTATCCTTCTTTTGGACGTCACCCCTCTTTCGCTCGGCATTGAAACCCTCGGCGGCGTCTTCACCCCACTGATCCCGCGCAACACCACCATCCCCACCAAGAAGGCGCAAGTCTTCTCGACCGCTGCCGACGGTCAGACCCAGGTCGAAATCAAGGTGTTCCAGGGAGAGCGTCCTCTCGTCCGCGACAACAAGCTCCTTGGTCAGTTCAACCTCGTCGGCATCCCGCCCGCCCCGCGTGGCGTCCCCCAAATCGAGGTCGCTTTCGATATTGACGCCGACGGCATTGTGAACGTGTCCGCCAAGGACAAGGCCACGAACAAGGACCAGTCCATCACTCTCGCCGCCTCGTCTGGTCTCTCTGACGCCGAAATCGAAAAGATGGTTGCTGAGGCCGAGTCGCACGCCGAAGCGGACAAGAAGCGCAAGGACGTGATCGAAGAGTCGAACAAGGCCGAGAGCATTGCCCACGAGACGGAGAAGGCCATGGACGAGTTCAAGGACCAGCTGGAAGCGACCGAGGCCGACAAGCTCAAGTCCAAAATCGCGGACCTGCGGGCTTTCATCGGCAAGGGCGCCGACGACATCACCCCCGAGGAGATTAAGGAGAAGTACGACGACCTTCAGCGCGACTCGCTGAAGCTCTTTGAGATGGTGTACAAGAAGAAGCAGAACGAGTCGTCGTCGTCGTCGTCCTCTTCAGAGGCTTCGTCATCTTCGAACGCGACCGACGCAGAATTCAAGGACGCGGACAAGAAGTAAACCGACAGACTTGATCCGTCACATTTGCCACTTTCTTGATATCCATTGCCTTTGAATTTCCTCACAAGCTTTTGAGACCGTGTTTCATGTCTCGCGCCTGAAAGTCTGCCAGCACTTGGGAATCTATTGCCTGCACGTTGCTTCGCCGCTGCCTACTTGCTTGTTGTCCTTTTCCTTTCAATCGTTGTTGGCCTTTATTTTATTGATAATCCGCTTCTCGATCTTTTGAAGTTGCCGCATTCTGTTGTTCATTTTTTTTCGTTGAGGTTGGGAGGTTTGAGGGATCTGTATCTTTCTTGTTCACTTTCTTTTTTCCTTTTCGCGCCGGGCCACGGGGGTAGCTTTACGCGGAGCGAGCGCCCCTTCTCTGCCATGCCGCAAACACGAAGAGTTTGGATGAGTACGGCGGCTTTTTTTTGCCAAATCCGAACTATGACTGCCCGACGAACTGCCCCGCCGGCCCGCAAGCGGCCACAGCGACAACGTCCAAAGGAAACAAACAAACATGCAAAAAAAGAAAAAAAGTTCAAAGAAAAAAATCATACAGCGGGATGGGTGGTGCTTCCACCGCCGCGTTGGCGGCGCCTCGGGCGGCCCCTGTTGCGGCCACACGCTCCCGCACCCGCTCGCAGACAAGAAAGACGACGGCGACGACGGCGACGACGAAGCATTCGCAGCAGGAGCCGGCGCTGCAGCAGCCGCCAATCACTAAGTTTCTCGACGCGTCTCGCGCAGTACTGCTCTGCAAGGCTGGAACCGGAGTTGGCGCTCTTCCCAAGAGCAAGGCTGCAACCACGACCGCCACCACCGCCACCACCACCCAGGAACCTCCCACCAACGACACACTGAACTCCAAGACTCGAAGCGCAGACGCGACAACGCGGCGGCCGCCCCAGCGATCCCTGTTTCCGTCGCCGGCAGTAGTCGCCTCTCTGAACGCGGCAGCCCAAACCGCCGTCAAACCTTCCACCCCTCGAGGTCTTAAGCGACCCAAATCCGTGTCGCCGAGGAAGCCAGGGAAGTCATCCACCGCCAAGAAAGCGCTTGCCAGTGGAGACGGCGAAACGGGCGTGGCGAGACCGGAGAAGCGACTGAGGCTGGACGGATCGGTGAGGACGTGATCGTCCGAAATCATCTGTCCGATTTTGCTGACATGGTGCCTAGTTAACCCAGATCCCTTTGCTTCTCACACCGAAGACTCATTCGAAAGGCAAACAACTCAGCGATCAGGGTGAGGCCATAATAACGGCCTCGCATGAAGCAAGGTAACAATTACGTTCGAAACGAGGTTTTCCAGTAAACCACAATACTGAAAACTTCGTGCAGTCTAGTATTGCAAGAACCCGTCGAACATGAACAGCCGAAACGACCTGTGCCAGCAACGTCCACCCCAGTCAAAACGAAGTCGATCGACCCCTCTGTAACACCGCTGGCGCTCCGCAAGAGACTCTTTGATGATGTGAATCTGAAGAACGTGGACGCACACTTGAAGGAACTCTTGACCGAGATCTCGCCGTAAGCGTCTTTTTCTGTTGCTGTCGACGCGGCTTTCTCACTCAACTCTTTCCAGTCAGCCGCGATCAAAAGCCGTCCCAACACGAACAGAATTCCGCTCCCCTCGACCCCTCGCACCGCCAACACCCGCTCCAACTCAACCCCACCGCCCGCTCCCCATCGACGGCGTCACCCTCCCCCTACCTGCCTCCTACGAGCTCCTGGACGCCCACTTCACAGCCCTCGAAGCGACCATCTCCTTCCTCGCCGCCCGCGACCAGCCCGCCACCTTCCACCGCATCCAGCCCGCCGTCGAGGTCGCGACCGCCCGCGCGTTCGAGTGGCGCCACCTGGAACAGATTGCAGAGGTGCTTCCGGACGCGTATCGATTTGTCGGGTGCAGGGCTTTGGACAGGGAGAGGTCGTGGGTCGAGTCGGTTTGCGTCGAGGTTGTGGATCACGAGGGGGGGTCGTGGTGCGAGCGAGGGAGAGGAGGGCAGCAGCGACGATAGTAAAGCGGACAACGATGGAGGAGCCAGAACGCTGGTAGATTCAGCGCTGCCGTCCGGGACGCTAGTTTTTCGGCCGTGGGGGATGCAGCTTGTCAGAAGGAGGGAAGAGTTTCGGAGACGACTGGTGGCGAGGGTGAAGGCCGCACACAAGGTTTGCTTTGCTGGATTCCTGCCATTTTGTCAACATTCTCGACCGAAGCTGACCTCCATCGGCAGGCCTTTTTGCTATCGCGTGGGATCCTGCACAAGGACAATAGCGACTGCATCTTGGCCAAATGGCACCCCGATTTTGATTTGGCGACGGTCCCAGACATCCCTCGCCGAAAGATACCCCGCGGACCAGTCGCACCTTTCACAAACAAGGCGAAAGACGTGCCGCCTAAATTTTCGGTCGCGTCGGATTCGAAGAACGTGGATTGCAACGAAAACGCAGAAAACCCCACCATATCAGTCGCCGCTGAGGGGCCGACGATCGCGGCCGATGCTAAGACAGCCAACATTAATTCAGATTCGACATCCTCGAAGCAAGATCCCACAAAGCCCGATGCGCCGCCACTTGAGAAGCCGCTTTCGCGTGCCGCAGCCATACTGCAGAGGGTAGCGTTCGCCGCAAGCCATCCATGATAAACTGCGTTGACCGAATATATTTGTTTATGCCAGATCCGAGACAAGGAAAAGGCGGCAGCTGAGTCGCAAATGTACAAGCCTCGCTACGACGCAGCAACAATCAAGCGGCGCGCTATGCTCAGTCGAATATATCAAGTTGGTCTTGGACTCACATGGTACATGTGCATTATATACGGCCTACCATTTTAATGCAAAAAAAATTGGCACAAAAACTTACCTGTCAACTTTTCTGCTTTTTTCGCGCAGCCTCTTCTCATCGAGGAAAAAAAGTGTGCTGCCACTGCAAGACGTCGGCGATTACATTCAAACGGCGGTCTCGACGCCGCTGTCTCATCGTGAGTAATCAATTTCACTCCTGACTGCTTTGCAGGGACACCGCTAATCCCTCTCTATTTGACACCGCAGTCGAAGCTTGCGACCACATTCGCCTCCTCGCCGAAATATACCCCGATTGGTGCACTCTCGTTCAAACAAATAGCGGCGCCGTGGTCAGGCTCGAAGAACCGAAGGACGTTGACCCTCTGGCGACGCTGAAAAAGCGCGTTGGAACATTGCTCGTGGGCGGCCCAAGCTCGAGCGGAACCTGAGAGGGGGGAAAAAGCCACTGTTGGTGGCTCCCTCTCTCTTTACGGTTGTTGCTCATGTTCTCGTTCGAAACCTCGCCTCTTTTATTATTTATTTGACACGGCCTGTCCCCACTTGTGCCATTTATGATGCCTGAAATCCTCCACCTGATTTGATTGCACCCTTTTCTTCTCCCTTTTCTGTTGCCTGTTCTGTCTACCCACATTCTGCTCCCAAGCATGTTTCCGTTTGCTGCGCTTGAATTCCTCGCTGCGCTTCATCTGATTCCGCTGCTTCTCCCTGTTGCCGTCTCTGTTGCCCATCACTGTTGCTCCACTCCCTCGACCTTCTTTTGTTCTTTACAATCTCTGCTGACAAAACTTTGACTGCTCTACCGTATGCTTCATTTTCGCGGTCAGTGCTGAGCAGCGGCGGTCCACAATTCCTTAAAGGACGCTCCCCGCTCTCTTTCCACCACGTGCTTCCGGCACGACCCACCGCACGCTCCGAGTACCGGGGTACATACACGTACTTCATCCAATCCAACATCGTCCATCCGTGTACATTTCGTTCTTTCGTTCAAAAAAAAAAAAAAAAAAAAAAAAATTAGCCGCGAGGGACCGTGGTCACTCTTCGCAAAACAGTGAGGCCGTACCTTCCGAGACGTGCCAGGGACGATTGCGGTTTGAGATCGCAACACGCGAAGACGACTCGAAAAAAATATCAGCGCCCGAGTCAGGGATTTGACGACGCAGCGCCAACGTTCGCGAATATCCGAAGGCGGTCTTTACCAACAGACCACTCGGACTTAGATTGATCTGGCTTGGCATCGTAATCCAACGGGAGTCTACTCTCCTTCCACCACTGCGGCACGCGGGGCTGTCCATTTCTGCTGGCCTCGAAAACGACTCGATTGTCATGCTTCAGTTCCAACTCGCTGTCCTTCCACCACCGTGGAAAGTCGGTTGATGCACAGTCAACGGGAGCCACCATCGCCCATTCGTTGTAAACGAGCAGCAGCCCTTCCCGCTCCCTTTCCGCCACTGCAAGGTCTGCGTGCTGCCGGCGCGATTCATTGCAAGCGCCGTGTAACGGAGCTCCAGGCCACTGTCCAGCCACCACTGCAGTAGCTCGACTGACTTTGCGTCATCCAATGGCGCTGGTGGTGCACGATGCTACGAACCGCGTGCGCGGCAGGCGGCGCAGAAGAAAGTCGAGGAGGCCTCGATGGAGTCCACGCGGATCGAGGAAATAGCGGCGGCCGCCGATCTTCATCAGAGAGGTGGCTTGAATTCTGGAGATGCGGAGGAGGGGCGCGAAGTGTGTAGGGATCGCGCGTGGGCGTGGAGTAGCAGCAGATTTGGATTGAGACGACGGCGGGAAAGCGACCGATGTAATCGGTCGGCGGTGGTTCGGTTCACCCGACCATCTTTTCTGTTGTCTTCCACTCGAAGACTCGTGAAGAACAAACTTACTCGGCATATTCTTCAGGAAGGACTCTTGTGTGTAGCAGGACGGACAGAGAAAGAGATCAATTACAGCTTCAACTGTGGAACTGAAAGAGAGACCAATTATATTTGGAATGGCAGGTCCTGCCCGTGGCCGCGTATCCAGTGTGGTCCTCGACCTCTTTGTGGCTGGTGAAATCGAGCACACAAATCGATAAGTGCTCGTTTAACGGATCAAATTCTGTATGGTAGTACATAGCTCCCCACAGCTGCAACGTTTATAATCCATTTATTCCGATATATGTACCAACGCAGCAACATTTTCTTTTCAAAAGCAGCAGAGAGATACCAGACAGGGGATTGAGAAACGGAAAAAGATAGCTCTGCGACATTCCAGCGCGCTAAACGAAAAGGAAACTGAAAATCGAGGTTGAGAGGAGATTCAACTTCTCAACAGGGACACTACCTCGACGCCGTCCACCCCACGAAATCAGCGCAATTTACATTCACCCCGCCGTAATCCCCGCGACGGTCGACACGACCCTCGCCGCGACCCCGCCCACCGTCGCCTTGACCTTCACCGTGACCCCCGGGCTCAACGCGTTCCCGACGCACGCGACGCTCAACGGGAACGACAGCACGGCGCCCGGGTTCGGCTGGTCGTCGAGCGTCGCGAACGACCAGGTCCCCTGCACCGCGGAAAAGACGGACGAGCCGGCGTTCCAGGGGGTCGAGATTGCGGTGGGGGAGGTCGAGAAGGAGAGAGAGACGAGGGGGGAGCCCGGTTTCGGCGGTCGGGGGTGGGTCGATGTTGAGCGTGAAGGCGGCTTGGGTGCCCCCCGTCGCGGGCCAGCAGCCTGTGAAGCCGACGCCGACAGTCAGGGTGGTGGTGGTACCGCCGCCCGTGGCCGGGGTGGAAGGGGTGGTGGTGGCTACGGCGGCGGCGGGGGTTGATGCTGGCTTCGAGGTGGCAGGGGCCACGACTGCTGCTGCGGTGGATGATTTGCTGGAAGGAGCGGGGGGCGGCGGCGGCGGCGAGCTTTCCGACGCCGGCGTTGGCGGTGACAAAGGCGGCGACGCTGGCGGCGGGCATCGGGGTGACGCCCGAGACGGCGGCGACGCCCCGAGACGGCGGCGACGCCCGAGAAGGACGACAGCGGGTCCGTTTCGAGCCGTGAGACGGCGCCGGAGCCGCCCGTGACCGAGTTGGGGACGCACGCGCGGCCCAAGGCGGCGGTGCAGGCCGCCGCGTCGGCCGCGGTCTGCGGGAAAAAGAGCTTTCCGTCCAAGTTGGTGGTCACGGGCAATTTGACGGCGTTGAAGACGTTGCCCTCCGCGAGTGTCAGGGACCCGAGCTCCGGGTCGATGGCGTGGCCGTCGACGGTTGTGTAGTAGTTGTTGACGAGGTGGAGCTTCTGGACGTAGCCGGCGGTGCCGCCAATGTGCGGGCCGCGGCCGGACGAGTCGTGGATCAGGTTTTGCGCGATGGTGATTTCGTCGTTGATACCGACCAGCAGCATGATCCAGTAGGACTTGTTGTTGCAGTAGGGAGAAAAGTTGGTGACGCCGTTGAACTCGTTGTTGGAGATGGTGACGCCTTTGCTGGCAGCGTAGCCCTTCATTCAAAAAGTCAGTGGAAATGCGATAGATATAGATATTGATCCATTGGCGCTGAATTCGACGCGCTTACCATGACGAGCTGCATTCGGCCAATGTTTTGGGTGAAGCAGTGGTCGATCCAGACGCCGGTGGAGCCAACGACGGTGAAAGCGTCGCCACCCCACACAAACTGGGCGTTCAGGTCGGTGATCTTGATGTTTTGGACAATGACGTTGGACGAGCCGGATATTTTCAAACCGACGCCCTTCAAGCCGGCGTTTGCGCCAGAGCCGAGGATGGAAATGTTGGAGCCAACGGCGAGCGGAGCTAGGGCCTGCTTGTTGTAGGTGATGGTGGCGGCGGGCTGGTTGGCGCAGTAGTTGACGCTGTTGATGGCCTGCTGCGGGCTTGGGCTGCACGACCAAGGGGAGCAGCCCTGGGCTGTGACAGTTCCTTGAGCGGCGGTGAAGTCGAATACTTTTGTGAGCTGGATGACGCGCGGAGTGGTTCCTTGCAGCATGGTGATGAGCTCGGCGTTGGTGGTTGGGATCATTGGGGTCTGGTCACCGCCGCCCGTGACACCTTATGTCGAAACACAGTGTGGCCACCTCGTTGTTAGAAAACTGAAAGACGAGGAAGCGAGCGCACACAGCAACGGGGGGAAGGGGCAAGTTGACGGTGGGGCGTTACCGGCAGCAGCGGCCTGGCCAATGGGTGATCCGGTGGCCTTGAGCGCGTAGGCGGCGGGTGCAGCAGGAAGGAGGAGTGCCAGCGGCGCTGCTGCAGCGGCGGCGAGGAAGAGGAGAAGGACGGGCATGTTGGCTTAAGAGCGCGCGACGAACTAACAAGCTGGACGAATCACGGCGGTTGATGGATGGGGGGGATGGGGGATGGGAATCGAAAGGGGCGCGACCGTTCTTGCTGCTGTGCTGTGGCTGCTCTGCTGCCGGGTGCTGGGGGGGTGTTGAGGGGGGTTGTTGGGTTTGGAGGGAGGGGCGAGTGCGGGCGTCGACGCGGTTGGGGCGGCAAATGATGGCTCAATTATCTCGGCTCGCCGCATGAACGGCATGAATACTTCATATACTGGCTGTCTGTCTGTCTGCCTGTCGTCTCTTTCTCTCTCTCTTTGTCTCCAAAGGATGTCTCCATGAGCGAAGTTCCATTTTTGCATTTGAACGAGTCCCTCCTTTTTCCAATCCAATGCCGGCGGACTTCGCCGCTCTGTCGCTCGCGTCCAAAGCAAAAAAAAAAAAAGAAAAACAAGAAAAGGAAAAAAATCTCTCCTTCCCTTTTTTGGCAATTCTGTGCATGGAATGATCAAAGTCCATGTTAACTATCCAGGCAACCTTGCCGCACAACAAAGCTTGGCATTTCCCTTTCAAACATGGAATCGGGATCATGGGGAGAAGATTGGTTCAAACATTGGTTCGCACAATAGCTCTTGTATTCACCCTCACCTTGTTGCCCTGGCCCGTATCCCTTTTACCTTCCGCCATCGACCAACGGCAGCAGCCGCAGCAATCACGACCAGACAGAAGAACAAGTGCGTTCTGCCGCCGCTGCTGCTGCCTGGCGCCTGTGGTCGAGCTACGCGCGGCCATCAAGGTCTGGAACGTTGCCAAAACCACAGTTTTGGCCTTACCGCGATGCGGCGCAAGAGTATCGAGGCTATGTAATTGCGGGGAATCAAACACAGTACCTGATACGACACGCGAGCGCTGTTGCCATTTCACTATTCAGTACAATTTTCACCTCCTAGTCGGTGAATGGTGGATTACAAAAAATGTAACCAGTTTAATGTAATCAGTTATCGAGCTGCTTGAGATGGGTTCATTTGAATGAATTTCGCCGACTGACGGCAGCTGCCACCGCAGTCGGGCCTCAAACGAGCAAACGATCTGACGACCTCAACTAGCACTTGCGCCCCTGCTGCTGCTACCGCCTGTCATCTAGCTGTGGTCGCTCGCGCGCGATGATCGAGGAAAAAAGGTCAGCGCCGTGTTCAGCCAGTCGCTCGAGTCCTTTTGTTCTCAAGTTTGGGCTCTTCTTCAAACCCTTTAGTCAACTTTATCATTTCGCCTCAAGTCGACGCATGTGACTACTTTTATCCTCTGCCGAGACATTCCCTGAATGGTGCTCTCTCGTCGACGGTGGAACGCGAGTCGGATTCAAAGTCCAGGCTGATCGTGGTGGTCCATTGCTGACGCTTGAGAAGGGAGTTGCAGACCAACTTGCAACCGACAGTTGATCGAATCTGCTCGCCTCCTTTCGGTGTGGTTATGACTGCTGCTGGTATTTTGTGTCCATGTCCTCCTGTTATTGTATCTTTCTTTATGCACTTGCTCTCTTAATGCATTTTTCTTGTTTCCCTTCCGGACACCCATGTTTTTTTTTCTTTCCTTTTGCTTTCGTCCCAGGAACGTTTGTCATCAGAGCAAAGCATTGTCGTTGCTACACCCACACTCTCACATTGAAAGCAGCGGACTCAAGCTAGGCGTTTTTCAGTTCAAGTTTGGCACGTGCTGGTCAGCACTAGCGGCGGGCAGCTCGACGCCCTCTGCCCTTCCGCTGTTGTTAAGATTTCGAGTCCATATTATTTCCACTGAGGGGCCGCCGAGAAGAACCCAGACGAGAGCAAGAGCGGCACCCACCCACAAGACTTTGTCTGGGGGGCTGGCAACAAGGCCCAGGCGGGCTCCGCAGCTCGCGCGCCGCACATACAGTACATGCCCGCCCACGCCGCCAAACGCCCCAACTCGCTGCCGCGGAATAATAAGAAGAGAGGGAAGAAGAACCCGCCGCCGCCGCCGCCGGGCCAGCCGCCCATCACTGATTTCTTTGCCCCATCGTCCCTCAGTCCCCTGCCGCTCTCCGAAGAAGAAGAGCAACGACCAAACGCCACAGCCACCACCGCCAGCACCGCCGCCTACTTCGCGCAGAGATCCGCCCTCCCAGCGATCGCAACGATCATCCCCACCCGACGACTCCTGCACCCCGCAGACAGTGTGGAGCAGCCCGAGTCTTGCACCACCGCCGCTTGGTCAGAGCCCCTGCCACATGAACAAGAAGACGCTCTGTCCATCGCACCGATCGCCGATGTCGACGTGAAAAGCGCCCTCGAAAATCAGTATTTGACTGAAAATTCACCGCCGTGAGTTTGCTTTGCCTTTCCTTTTTCCCGCCACTCAACCAATGAGTTACAAGTAGTCAGCCGGATTCAAACGGTTTCCCCTCAACGCCAGTCAAACAGACGTTGATCGATCCCTCTATAACGCCGCTCTCCCAGCGGCGCAAGAGACTCTTTGACGATGAGGATCTGACTCACGTCGACTTGCAGGAACCCTTGACCGAGATCTCATTGTAAAGTTTTTTTTTCGTTTTTTTCGTTTCACTCCTCAACTCGATTCAAAGCCAGCAGCTGCGATCAAGGGGGGCCGTTCCGGAACGAACCGAATTCCGCTCGCCTCGACCCCTAACGCCGACATCGGCCTCCAGGACTCAACCGCACCGCCTCCTCCTCATGAACGCTGCCTCCCCCCGCCTGCCAAAGGAGCAGGCAGTCAAAGAAGCGCAAATCCACAAAAAGCATCCGTACGACGCTGCAACAACGAAGCGGCTCACTATGCTCAGTCAGCTGCGCACAGTTGCCCTTGGACTCACAAGGTTAGGGTGGGAAAATGTGACCACGAGCGTTGAACTAGAAAAAAAAAACGAAAAAAAACTGATCAGCCGATCTTGGTTTATTACCGCAGCCTTCTCTCACCAACGGAAAAAAGGGGGTTGTCATTGCGGGCTGCGGGCCAACACGCTCAAACTGTCTTCAGCACGCGACCTCCCCTCGGTAAGTTGACTTCACTTTCGTTAATCCCTTTCACCTATTAATTGCTTTGTGCTGCAGCGGAGGCGTGTGACTACGTTCGGCTTCTCGCCGAAATATGCCCCGAGTGGTGCTACCTTGTCGAAGGTGGCAACTGGGTCAGATTCAATGCCCAGCCTGGACGTGGTCCGTTGCCGACGCTAGAGAAGCGAGTTGCGGACCTACTTGCAGCACAAAAAGATTGATTGATTGAAGCTGCCAATGCGTTCGCTCTATTTCCGTGTAATTATAACTGCTCCTCCTATTTTGTGTCCATTTCCTGTTCTTCTAATATTCATTATACCCTTTGATCCTCCCGGTCTATGATGCACTGGATTCCTTGTTGAGCTTCTTCTGCATGTTTTGTTTCCTCCTGGTTCTCCCTGACGGTTTTCAGTTAGCCAAACATCCCTTTTCTTTCACCTTCGTCCTTGTTGCGTTTGTTATCTGAACAAACAAATTGCAGCCAACGTGCCGATGTAATGCAGAAAACTCGAATGTTTACTTCCTCGGTTATAGCTGTATTGGAAAAAGTGCACAACCAGAAAGAGCGGTCCCTACCGACGCATTGTAATTAAGTAATATTTGAGAGCTTATTCCAACACTCAGACTCTCGCATGTCGCACCATCGCTCTCTGACGAACGGTCCATTTGGCGTTCTGGTGAAGGCGCACTTGCCGTTTGGGCTAACGTTTTCCCTGTCCACCGAAGGATAAGAAAGTGGCGCGAGCAGCCCACTCCAGGTAACTCTGGCTTTCGTATTTTCAATTGACCCGCTGCATATCGTTGGTTCAGTCCCTAACCTGCAAGTGCTGTGAAGTCCTACGGCGTACAATAAAAAATCAAAACAATTTCAAAGTGACAAAATTCAAAAAAAAGAAACCAAGAGAACACATCATCAAGATGAAGTTCGAGTAATGGAAACAGAGCGGCAGTATCTTCCAGATTGGTGTAGTTAAGACTGAATGAGTAAAGAAAACCCAATCCCAACAGCAAAAATTCTTTGCTTCGACAGGAGTTGCCTGTTGCCTCGAAGTGTGGGAGGAAGCCAGCAACACACTTGAGTAACATTATTGGTAAACCAAACACCATTGCTCAGAACAGACTCAAGGACAGTTTGGCCATGTTGAAGTTTGTGTCCTGCTGCATTACGCGCCCAAAAAGTGTGATTTAGGTTAGAGATTAAGGGTACAGCTGTGACAGAACTCTCTTCCATTTCAATTGCAGTCACGAGGTTGATAAGTTTTGCTTGTCCATTCCCGTCTCTCAAGACAACATACTGTCCATCAGCGCTGAACCCAGATGACTTTGCAAATGAGAACCCGTTCAACTTGTGTAGCTCCTGGCCAGTGAGTACGTTCCAAATCCAGACAGTATCATCAAAGCATTCAGCAACAACAAGCTGCCCATCAGGACTGAAAGTGGCATATCTGACTTCACCAGAGTGCCCCTCCAGAATTTGCAGCTCCTCGCCAGTGGATGCATTCCAAATCCTAACTGTCTTGTCATGACTTCCAGACACAATATATTTACCATCAGGACTGAATGCAACAGAATTGACAGCATCAGAGTGCCCCTCCAGGTTATGCAGCTCGTCACCAGTGGAAGCATTCCAAATCCGAACTGTGTTGTCACGGCTTCCAGATACAACAAACTGCCCATCAGGGCTGAAAGATGCACTCTCAGGAAAGTCAGAGTGCCCCACAAGCTCGCACAGCTGCTGCCCAGTAAACGCATTCCAAATGCCTAGCGTCTCCCATGTAATTCCACTCGCAACAAGCTGCCCATCAGGACTGAACACAGGATCCAGAGCGCCGCGCAAACCGCACTGCCCCACAACCTTCCACTGTTCTTCACCAGTGGAAGCGTTCCAAATCCGGACTGAGTTGTCATAACCTCCAGTCACAACAAACTGCCCATCAGGACTAAATGTAGCAGACACAACCACATCATACATTCCCCCCATTACGTGATCTGTGATCAGCTCTTGGTCCGTGGAGGTATTCCAAATCCTCACTGTCTGATCAATACCTCCAGAAACAATAAACTGCCCATCAAGACTGAATGCTACAGAGTAGACATAATTGGAGTGCCCCAGCAGCTTGCGCAGCTCTTGGCCTGTGGATGCACTCCAAATTCTGACTGTGTTGTCCCAAGCTCCTGACACAACCAAGCGCCCATCAGGACTGAATGCAACAGAGTGAACATAATAAGAATGTCCCACCAACTTGTGAAGCTCCATGCCAGTGGATACATTCCAAATTCGTATGGTCATGTCGCCACTTCCAGACACAACAAACTGCCCATCAGGGCTGAAGGCTGCAGATTGCACCCAAGACTCGTGCCCCACCAGCTTGCGCAGCTCCTGGCCCAAAGATGCATTCCAAACCATGACTGTATTGTCCCCACTCCCAGACACAACAAACTGGCCATCTGGACTGAAAGCGACAGAGTTGACAGATCCAGAGTGTCCCTCCAGCTTGTGCAGCTCCTGACCAGTGGATGCATTCCAAATTCTGACAGTCTCGTCACGACCTCCAGATACAACAAGCTGCCCATCAGGACTGAATGCTGCAGAGCTGACACTGTCCAAGTGTGCCTCAAGCTTGTGCAGCTCCTGACCTGTGAATGAATTCCAAATCCTGACTGTTTGGTCTTCGCTTCCAGACACAACAAACTGCCCATCAGGACTAAATTGTACCACCTTGACAGCACCAGTATGTGACTCCAGCTTCCGAAGCTCCTGACCAGTGGATGCATTCCATATCCTGACTGTCTTGTCATCAGATCCAGAGACGACAAACTGCCTGTCAGGACTGAATGCTGCAGAGGTGACAATATAAGAGTGTCCCTCAAGAACATTGATACAAGAGGGCCAACTCTTTGGCTGCCCTTGTATCATTCTTGGGAATGACAAATTTGTGGGCAGTTTTTCAACAAATGTTCTGTGAAATTCAGAGGTACTTGGAGAGAAGGGAACAGCTGTGAAATACACTTGCAATGCAGATGCCTTGAGGGGGGTCAGGAATGTTTGCAAAACACGTTTCATGTCTTCCAGCAGGGTTTGAAGTTGCTGGTTCTCTTTGTTTGGAACGAGGATCTGGAGCTTGGTCATGGCAGGAATGACCAGTTGGAGCAAGTCCAACAAGCTGCAGGCTTCCAGGAAGTGGTGACCATGATTGACAAGGAAATCTGGCACTCCAAGTTGAGCCAATTGGGTTTGGTCAAGCCCTGTTATTTGTGCCTCAGTGGAGACAATGGTCTTGCCAGATGAATCAAAGCAGTGCTCCCAAAAGTGTTTCACAGCATATATGACATGCTCAGGCAAAGCTTTCTGAACCCTCTCAGCAAAGTCAGGAATCTCAGAGTGAAAGTCTGAGAATGGCAGATCGCACATGTTGAACTTGAATTGCTTGTCCATTGCGCTGATGCATTGGCGTGTCAATGCTGAATGGCCACTTTTAAGATTGATCTGGACAGATAGCGTGCATCTGGATGGGTTTGTCAAGTAGTCCTTCACAGACTTGTGGAAAATCCTGATCTTCTTTGTGGAACCGTCAAGCAAAAGGATTGGATCAAGCATGCGGATGCATCTCTTCACATTTTCAGGGTTTTCATTGTCTAGCATTGATGCCATTGCTTCGGCAGTCAAAGGCTCATATGCAAGTAGAATGGTCGACAGCACAACATTTAGAAGAGACTCTAAATGACTGTTCACAGCAGACTGTAGGATGCCAGAAAATATTCTGTCATACATTCTATCAATGCTGCCATCCATCTTGTCACCCTCAGGAAGGTTCTCAATTTGCTCCAAAGTAATTTCTTCATTATCTGATTTCCTCAGAAAGTTGCAGGCAGTCACAAGCCAGACAAATACCCCTGAGGACTTAGACACAAGAATCTTCGAGCCTTCATTGACCACAAATGGTTCAGCATTCAAAGACCTCAGAAATTCTCTGGTGAAGTCAAGCTGGTCCTGGGTGTTCTCTTCAGCAGTTGGCTCAATCGCCTCAACTGGAATCTTTTCAAAGGCCTTGGCAATGTCCTCTTCAGGGCGTCCTGTTACGAGCATCTTCACATTTCCAGGAAGCAACCTGTTCAGCTCTTGAAACACTGACAGAATCTCCTGCCGCTTGTTGATGGCACCACATTCATCCAAGGCATCCACAACCAGCACAACAGGAACAGCCAGCTTTTTGGATTCAACAACTTTCTCCAATGGCTGAACAAGCAGCACTTTCATCATCTCAAACACAGATCTGGACAGAATATCTGGATTGTCCTGCTTGACTTGAAGGAGAATCTCTCCAAACTGAACACTGAACTTTGCAAGGCCAAACACCAGGGTCAAGACCAGGTTGTGTGCACTGCTGCGACGCTCATCATCATGCTTGCAAAAGAACAAGCCGCCAAGCATGCCTTGGGCCTGCAGCTCCCTGGAGACCATGGCAGCCATCACAGACTTGCCCACTCCAGCCACTCCTTTCAACCACATCACCCTGTTTGCACTTGCTGCTGAAGCGTCATCTGGGGATAAAAACTGAAAAACTTTCTTGAGAAGCCACTGCCTTGATCCAGAAAGCACATTCTTCAGGAGGGCTTGCCTCTCAGCCTCCATCAGCTCGGACAGAGGCGTCAGCCATTTCTCCAAAACAGCCAAGCTCGATCTGGAAAGGGAGATATCTGAACTTGGATTATCAGTCTTCAAATCTGCCTTGCGGCGACTGTGCACTTCTCTAGCTACAGTCACAATCCTATGAAAGTTTAGAAGATTGTCAGAACAAACTAATGAACACAAAAATGAGATAGTGCTGGCACATACTTTACAACATCGCTCTCAGGGTGAGCCTTTGGCCCATCTAGTGCCAAGATCATCTTGACAGTTACAGCAACAGTTTGGAGGCCAGGGCTCAGTGGGTGTGCATGTGGCACATCAGGAAATTTGGTGTGATCAAAAGTACTGAAGTTTTTTACCAGCAAAGCCTTCTTCCCATCGTCAAGGGTGGCAGTCACTTTGCCTGAAAGGAGAACAGGCAGGATATCGAGACCCTTTTCCTTCTTCATCTGAAGGGCAAGCTCCCACTAGGGTCAAATGTCAGTGTTTTCTTATTCAAAACATTCTTTCTTACCTCTAGCAAGCAGTTGTCAGGCTTTTTGTCAGCCTCAAGCATTCTCTCCATACTAGCATCAGAGCACAACAGAATAATAACTGAAGAGTGAAAGAGTCCAGACATGAAGTTGACTCCCCACTTCTGGCCAAAGGCAAGGCACTTTGCATCCCAAAAAGGATGCAGACCAAACAATCTAGATTCTTCTGGAAGAACGCTGCCTCTGAAATCTTTCAGCAAAGCTTCCTGTATCTCGTGGAACAGACTCATGGCAACATTAGTCTCTGATGCTTGGCGGTAGCTGCAACAAGAGTTAGATTGTTCGTCCAAGTAGTGTTAAGCAGACCTTATGAAGAAGGGGTGCTTCTGCACAGAGCTTTTACACTCCCAATCAATTGGAATCAGCTCAATCCATTTATCTGTGGGAACGAAGGTGAATAAACAAGGAACAATGATCCAATGAAATGAGCCAAGGAAAATCAACAACAAGGACCCACCTTTCTTGCACTCGATAGTCTCATCATGTTTATCATCGTCAGCAAAGACAGGAGCGCTGTGACTGCCACCAGATTGGGCGGAAGGCGATGCTGCAACAGCAGGAGTGTTCATGACAGGAGAATCAGGAACAGTTCCTGAGGAGTTTGTGGAAGTCTCTGCGGCGAGGACCTTGAAAATAGTGAGACCATAGTTGGTAAGAACAAATGTAAGATAGTGCCTTACTTTCCACTTGAACCCCTGAGACAGAAGGCTTGGCAAATCATCATCCACATCAAGGACCATCTCGTCGCCAGTAGCAGAGTCCACATACACCAAATCAATGGGAAACGCAATCTTCCAACGGGTTGCCACAAGCTGAAGCAGATCATCAAGGCCAATGGTGGCAGGGACAGAAATCTTCCTGTTCTTTCCACCATACTCAAAGATCGCAGTCCACGCAGTTGGTTGGCTAGCCATGATTCTGACGAAAGCTTTGTGTGGCAGAGTCTGCAATAAAGGAATGAGCATTAGACTTTGGGCCAGAAAATGTATGCATGCAAGAAGGATTGAGGATCGGTGTTTTGGAGAAGACGGTCGTCGCAGCCGCTCGTCCACGTGGTCGAAGACGACGACGTTGTGCTCTTGTTCAAATCGAATAGGGGTGGTCAGTTCTCACTGAGCTAATTTGGGCAACGACAAAAAGCGAAGAAACGAGGAGATGTCCGCCTCTCACCAATCCACATTGCTGTGGCGAAGCTGACGCCGCATCCTCTGGGCGGTTGAACCGGAGTGGCCTTCGGCCCGATAGTCGATAGTCGGTGTCTCGATCGGTCGATCTGTGATCATTTGCTCGCTCGCTGTCTTCACTCGACAAGGATCTGCTCGCCGAAACGGCATGATCCAGTGGCGATCCTTTTCTTCTTCTTGGTCAAGTTTCCCTTCTCCCGTTTGCCATCACACTGGACTCCACCGACACTTTGAGATTAGCTCTGTGCCTGCTTTTGTTCCAGAGCCCTGCATTCACGTAGGCCCTCTGCGCGTCTCGACACCACCGCTTAACTCGAAGAGAGAGGCGAAAGAGAACACCGCTTGCCAGTTATGGACAATGCCCAAGTCGACTTCCCGTCCGCTGACCCTCCCCCACCGTAAATTATGGACCGCTTCGTTAAGATGAGCAAGACGAAGTGATTCAGTAGAGCGTTCCAGCGTGTAACCGCTGTCCGTCCACGTGGACTGTGGCAACTGCGCGTCCTGTTGCTTTGTCCCTTGCCGCAACATCGTACTCGTCTGCTGTCGTTCCGCCACTCCAACACGTCGATCAAGCTGTTTTCAAACGCGTGTACTACCGCTGAGGCATCTTACTTCAGTGATAAACCGCTCAGCTTCCTCCTCTCCATCACGTGGAGCTGCCCGTTTGAGGTTGCCATGTTTATTGTCGTACTTCAACTCCTGCCCGCTGTCGTTCTTCCACTGCAGAAATTTATTCAGGAACATTCGTTTTACATGAGCCCCAGCCCGCTCTTACTCTACCAGTGCAAGTTGTCGGTTCGCCTCACCCTGTGGCTGGCTAGGCGCATCGCGCAGAAGGAAGGGAGCTGGGGGCTGCTGTCCGGGAGCTCGATCGATTACGCATAATTCCTCGATTGGTTGGCATACGATGCGGCAAATCGCTGGAGTGGCCAATGGACGAGAAAAAAAGTCGAGACTGGTGCGTTTCCGCTATCGATGAAGCGAAGAGGGCTGTAAGAGCCTCGGCCTGGATTCTGTGGGGGTGTCGGAGCGACGCGAGGGTGAGAATGCTGTGTGGCAGCGGATCGCGGTCAAGATGATGGAAGGCGCGTGAGGGGTCCATTTCGGCGACGGTCGGAATATCTGCCCAGCAGACGAGGGGGACACATCGGCCTTACTAATTTCAAGAAAGCAGGTTGATAATAAATATGCAGAGCCAAATCCACGAGCTATGGACAGGCGTATTTCTTTCAATGGCGTCACCACACAAAAACAAGCGACAGCAAATCTGGCAAGGTCGACCGCACAGGTTTCCCAACCTGCCCACCTTCGCCCGGCAACGACGGCCTCGACACTTGCGTCGCTTCCTCCTCTACGCTCGAAGGTGCCTCGGCAGGGGAAGGATTGGGCGCGCCAGAGGCCGCGGCGGAATCGCACGATTGGGCGAACCAACTGTCAATCGTTTCGACGACTGGGTCGATGGCTGGTGAGTTGCGGGACGAGCGTGGAGGCAAACCGTCAGTGACAGGCTTGTTTCCCGGCCCCCAGGACTCGACAGTGCGCCTACCATAATCAAACAAACGAGACCACTTTAACGCGATCAATCACTAAGGTCCAGTTCGTTCTCTTCTCTTTCGCGGCGAACTGCTTGCAAAGGATCCTGGCAACACGCGCGTTCTCCGGACCGAAGCCGCCGCCGGGTGCGGCGTTGCCCGCACCGCTGTTGTCTATATTGTGTTACTTTATTTAAGGCCTTCGTAGTCATCTTTGGAATTGTCTGGGTTCTTCATCCCTCTTATCCCTGTTGCTCCTTGTCAAGAGTTCTGCACTGAATTTCTGTGCTGCAACTCAATAGGTGGGCGAGGGGAAAGGAAGGACGTGACGATCACTGACAATGAGACTGAATTTCTGTGCTGCAACTCAATAGTCTAAAGCCATCAGCGAGCTCAATCGGGGGCTCTTTGATTCGATCTGGCTGGCCGCTCCGGTGGAAGGGCTGTTGGGTTTGTCCGAAACGAGCTGCGCCCCCCAAATCTCTCCGCGAAACCTCAAACGCCTTCGGGGCCTGACCATCCGGCTCCGGACGGCGAATACTTCACTGCAGAGCGGAGAGCGTCTACCCGCCTTCCTTGGGGCGGCTAGACTTGGTTTGCGCTCGATCAAGTGGGAGGGATTGCTTTGAAAGGCAGCCAGGAAGAAAAAAAAAAAAAAAAAGAAAAGGGCCTGAAATGGAATATTCTGTGGTGCTGAGCCCAGCCAAAGCGGCGGTGGAAGCCACGACTGCTGTCGGTCCACCTGAGACCGCTCTTTGCCAGCCTTTGAAGGCACCCATTTGCAGCAGCCGATGCTTGTCTGAACGTTGGTTGTGATGAGGCGGCGGCGGGCGGGGGTCGTCGTCATTTTCGCCCAGTTTTTTTTGTTGTCCGTCGATGATGGTGACGCGCGCTTACCGTTCGTACGCGTTGCTCGTCCCGCTCTCCTCTTGAGCTTTGGATCCAAGCTTGCGGTGGGTCTTTCACAACGCGTGTTATCGAGTCATTTCAAGTATCCGCTGAAAGTGGCCAAAACTTCTTGGTTGCCAGGCCTCTGCCGCTCTAACTGGAGACAAACATAAGACCACTAAATCTGCTCTCCGCTCAACTCCCTCCAAATGCTTATAACTGATCGCCCATTGCCCCGGACCGTCGAAAAATCTGTATTGCGCGCGATACTAGGCGAGTCACAGCTTAAGCACGCGCTTAAACGTTTTAAGGTGTAGTAGAACAGAAAGCAGGCGCTCAGAACAATTCGGCCTATGGCATCCTGAACTTAGATAGATCGTCGGCGCGGGGACTGAACGGAAAAAACGGAACGAGCACTTTACGTATTTTTTTTTTTTGAAGGCATCTGACAGCTCCAGCCCGCTGTCCTTCCACCACTGAAGGACATCCACGCGACCATTTCGGCTCGGAGCTGCTAAAGCCCAGTCCGTGTACGTGAGCGGCAGCCCCGAATCCTTCCACCACTGAAGAACGTTGACCACTGTGGGCCCAAGTCCAGGTGATTGTAGTGGGATTCCCATTTCTTTTTTGTCCCACGCTGGGAAACCCAATTCTTCTCTTCTCGAAACCACTTCAGTTAAGTATTAGAGAAACCAAAAGAGAGAAACTGCAACCAGTTGGCTCCTCGCCAGCCCAAAGTGCGAAAAAAATATCACAATGGCAATGGCACAATCAGTCAATCCCTCCAGAGTTTAAGTCAAATCAAATTCAACCATTGATTTGGCGTTTGTTCAAAGTCACACTTGACGTTTTTATGTTGAACTCAAACCTCGTTGAACTCCAGCTTGGGCATTGATAGGTCCTTTCTCATGACTGCCCAGCGAAGCTCTTAGGTGCTGTTAGTAGATCCAAAACTTGTCAAGCCTTCCATGGAGATTTATATGAAAAGTCTTTATTGAGAAAACAAGGGCTCTCGGTCAATCACTATCCAGCCATTTCCGTATCTCACTCTTCCAACCAAAGACTGAATACAAGCAAGATCATAGACCCATCTCACCCCCTCTCGCTCATAAAAATGGAAACCCAGCTCCAAGCTTTTTGGAAATGACTTGGAAACAATTGGGCAATCACGCACAACAGCAAGCGCAAATCATTTTGGTTCACAATGCTCAAGTGGCGTCAAAACAGGCACAAGTACGCGAAGAAGATACTCCAAACGACCATATTTGACAGAAGGTGTGATGGCTCCATCTGCAAATAAAAGAATCTGGCTGGATGAGTTTATGTTAATGTTGATAAACCTACCTTAACGTAAGTTGAATCACGGCCATCACTCTCTTTGAAGTTAGTTCCAGCTGAAAATATCCTATCTCCTCCTCCTGTGATAGAGACACCATGCCACACCTCTAATTTTAACTTTGACTTCACGCTGTCCTGGGTAAGAATACTGTAATCCACCCCAGAGAGTGCGGCAATGCAATGAAGTATGTCACAGCACAGAGCATCACTGAAGACGGTCCAGTCCTTTTCGCGACCTGGCTTGATCATATGATACCTATTGTCTAAAGTCTTGTCAGCAATTTAAGAAGTACAAGTTTGTACTGTGCAACTTACATGCTTCAAGACTTCCAGCAACAGTTTCTTTTGTCGAATCCACCCTTTTTCCAATGACAGCACCTCATGCAGATTATAGATATTTTTGCAGTGATTTAGCTGCTCGCGCTCGCACATTCGGTTGGAGATTGTCACATATGGTCTTCTACGATTTTTGCAGTCTCGCAAGCAGTGTCCACAAAATCTTTCAGTTGGAAATGCCCAGTAAGTGCAAACTGGACCAGAGATTTGAATATAATCTGCAATGTGCAGGAGTGTGTGAATGGTGAGAGGGCATCTTGAAACATAAGCTGCGCTATTGTAGCAGTAAATCCTGAAAAAATATCTTCAATTAGGTCCCTACAGTATGTTGAGGCAAAAGAATCTACTACCGTTCATATTCAGTGACCCAATCAGCAAAGCCATTCCATATAGCATTTAAATCTTTCGCAGTAATAGTGAACTTGCAGCAGAGGCGAGTGAGCCTGATGAGGTGAATAAGATGCTGATAGTGGATGGCAGAGAGGGAAGGCTTGAGGACTGTTGGAGCAATATATTGGAACCAGAATGACCACTGCTCAGCAGTGTGGGTTGTCTTCGTGTTGGAAAGATCACCCAGCCTTGCCCCAAAAGCAGAGGGAATTGTATTGCCTGTTTCACAAGTAAGACGCCCAATCTCCTTCCAATTGTCGCTGCTCTCATTTGGGCTGACCCCAGTAAATGTTCCCATCCAGAGAGCATACAACAATTTGAACACATTTTCAAACATCTCATGCATGAAGTCAACTGGGAATGACGCTGGTAGCTTCACACCAGGACAGTACGTCAAAATTGACAGTCCCTTGATTCCAGTTGCTTTTGATATTCGTTCTTTTTCGGCAGAGGATTTTGCACTTTTGAGCTTGGCTGCAGTGGCAAGAAACCTCTTATGGGTCCTCTTTGGAAGTTGTCTTGGGTCGAATGTTTTAGGTTGATTGTGCTCTTCTGATCGATGTAGTGGAACATAGAGAGTATTTTCATTCCCTCCTTTGCAACCAGTAATATCACAAGCTCTGCATGGCAAATATCCATTTGGTCCTTTCATTTGCATGGCCATTGCCATTGCTGGCATGTCTCCAAAGACATTGAGCAAGTATGCACGCAAAACAAATGGCTTCTGCTCAAATCCATCAAATGCTGGTGCTCCAGCTGCAAGTGACACCATCTCATTCATGAATGGCCACTTTGGGCTTGTTTGGTCCAGGTATTACACCAATGGGCATAATGTTTTCTTCGTGAAATCTTTCCTCAGGTGGAAGGCTGTACAGAAACACAGCTGCAGGCCAACAGGTTGGCCGATCTTTCTTGAAGACACTGACACCATCCAGTGAGAATGCAAGAGCAACATCATGAGGGTCTGCAAAGTAGTTGTAGCTGCAAGTATGTGACCCAATTCCAACTTTCGTGGAGCACAGTTTTCTGTAGTTTGTTCCACTGAAGACATCAGATATATCACCAACATTTTCCTCCTTGAATTCAGATCTGTATCTCATCTTCAGCGCTGTTTCTGGGTTCTTGAACAGACCCAGCAGCCTGGTTGTCAAAGGCAAATACCGAAACTGCTGAAATGGGCGCCTGTTCACATCGTAGCGAGGATGTTTGCAGAACAAGCACTCCTTCAAATTTGAATTCTCTCCACTGAAGCACATGCATATTCTGATGCAGCAATCATACTTTTCATCTGCATACCCAGAAACACGCCTCAATGTGGCCTGAATAGACTTGACACTGAAAAAATCTCAGGATACTCATCGGATGGATACACATATTGCAATGCTTCAAGAGCAGAAACTGGAACTCGAAATTTCAGTCTAAAAGCTTGCAATCGAAGTTGAGCATGCTGGGATTGGCTCAAATGGCCTCCAATAGAAAATAAGCCTTTTTTTCAAGGGAACATTAAAAGCAAATTCACCTTCAGGGACTTTGAGCTTCCCAGTAGTTTGTAGGGGCAGATCACAAGTTGACTGCTCACGATTCTGCAGAATTTCATCATTGGGGCCAACCCCATCAGTTTCCCCTTCTCCAACACTCCCACCAGTCTCAATAATATCATGTCCGATCTCGATAATTTCACTTTCAGTTTCACTTTCCAGAATGTCAATCTCTTCTTGGTGTAGCTCATCAATCACCATTGCATCAGGTTCTTCTGTCTCGCTTTGAAAGTTCCCTTCCAAAAGAGCGGTTTCTCTCACAGAAAACACATCAACAGCACCAACCATATCCTGGTCCTGTGTATGTTTGGTTTGGATTCAAGAGTGATTTGTTAATTGTTAAATTATGGATACAATCAAAAAGGAACACAACAAAGGAAGGAGGAGATAAAATGCAGCCCAAACCTCAGCCCTTCCCAATTGGAGCTCTGTTTCACCTTCAGGTTGTGGGACTTCTTCGTGCGTAAGTCTGTTGATGCTTAACTGGTTGGAGCTGTTCTTTCTTTCCTGGCTGAGCTTTAAGCAGTGGCGATCCCGAGTTTGACGTGAGACAATCTTCCAGCAGCACGGGCAAACAACTTTTTGGGTTAGGTGCAAAGGACACTTCAAAATAACTATTCCCACCTACAGCCGTTCAGCAGCAAGTTGTATGTCAGCCCTCAGTGGCAATCAGTCCAGTGACAGTCTACAGATGAAGTAATAAGAGAGAGTGGGCCGAGAATAGATAAGGAGGGAGGGTAATTAAAGGGGTGGACAAACTTTGACGCTCCAATAGCAGGAAAGAGCTGTGATGTTGATCACACTGTGCCGCTGTGCATTACAGTGAGGCTGCTCCCTCTCGATACGATTAGAGAGGGGAGGACAACACAACTCTGACTGACTGCTCCGATCTCACGTTTTTTTTCCCTGGTGACTTGGACGAACTTCATCTCATCTCCTGACAGACTCCCTCCACAAGGTCAAATGGTGAAGAAGAAAGCAGCAGGCGCGACTCCAAACACAGCTCCTGGCCAGCCTGCAGCACTTCGCCGTTCGCAACGGGCCAATGTTCTCCAACCAGCTGCAGTGCCATCTGTAGTTCCGCCTCAGAGAGGAAACCCTTCTAGGCAAAAAAGGGGAGGAAAGGCGCGCTCTGAGAACGACAACCCCTCAATTCCACCCGTCCCACCCATCCCACCTGTCCCACCTGTCCCACCCATCCCGCCTTCCAGAGGAGCATCCACCTCGACTCAGTCAATGCCAGCCTCTGGCTTTGATTCAAGTGAAGACGAGGGATGTCCGCAGACAGATGGCACCATCGATTGCAGCTTTGGTCCGAGGGCAGAGGTTGACGGATCCATCCCACCCACATCAGATCGTCTCCCGCCGCCACCAGATCAGCGTGCACATTCTGCCATTGCAGGAATACCAGGTTTGTCTGGATTGCGCTAATTGATCAAACTCACATACTAGAAGGATCACGTCAACTTTCAGTTGCTGCAGAGCCGCTTTCAATCGACGATTTGACTGAAGTTTCAATTTTGGAACTAAGTGAGTTCGTTTGAACTCAGATGATTCTGATTGTGATCGCCCGCTCATAGTCCGTGAATGGGAAAGGCAGCAACCGCCATGGGACGGGGCAAAGATTCTGCAACCCCGGGGGGAAGTAGGATCAGGTGAAAATCGCAAGCGTGTCCGCGGTGATGGCTCTCGCGTGCCAAGGGATGGCTATCAATTGCAAAGGGCAATGGGTTTGGCAGATTGGTCGCAGATCTATGCCGCAATTCGAGCGAGTTCCTCCCTTCTTCCCTTCGAATCCAGCCCCCTCTGTCACGCTGGACCAGTTCTCGCACGATCCACACTTGCGACTCGTCTCCACTGTAGATCTGTTTGGCCTCTCTGCACTCGCCACCTCCGATACCCTCATGCGCACATCCGTTGGATTTGCCCCTCCTCTTCCTCTTCCTCCTACTCCCTCCTCCACCACCTCACGCAATCTCGTCACCGCTGCAACGGAGACCACCACCAACGCCCTCCTCATCAGCAGCTTCCTCTTTGTCCCAAACGCCGGAGGCGCCAATGCCTAGTCGTCGCCTTCCTTCGCTGCCTCGGCGACGATCATAGCCTCAAAGACCCGCGGCAGCTTCCACCTCCTCACCATATCGGCGAGCTCTGCGCGTTTCTGTCGGAGGTCGAACAGCAGTGGGTGCCAGTCGTTGCACAGGTCGATCTAGTCGGGTTTCACCTCCAAGATGCACCAGGCGAGCTGGCGAGACGCGCCGGATCACGCCGGATTTGGCAGTAGCGTTAGACGTGGTCGCGCAAGGTCCAGCTGAAGGAGGGGTCGGTCGACGATGCCAAAGTAGCTGACCATGCCAGCTGAGACGGGGTGGCGGGTGGGAAACAGCGTACGGCAGATGGCTGAGTGGACGCCTCCGGCACCGATCAGGACGTCGCCAAACGCGAAGGTGCCGTTCCTGAACTTTGACACCGAGATCGCTGTCAGTTGGCTGCTCAATCCCAACCAGCAGCTTGCCGAGGTGAACGTAGACGCCCTCCATGACGAGAGCGTTGAGGACGATGCGGACAAAGATACTGCGGACGATTGTGATGGTGACAAGGTCGCTGTTGCGCGGGTTTGGGAAAGAGGTTGCTGGTGACAGTGCGCAGTCGCAGATATTTCCGTCGGCGAAGACTGCGTCGGGGAGGCTGAAGTGCTTGAGGACGCGCGAGCCGTTCTCGTGGATGTTGAGGGTTGCGGTGACGACGAGGCGGTTGAGGATGCAGTCGAAGGGCTCGACGTCATGGCCGGCTGGCTTGAGGAAGAGGGCGGCGACGGGGCCGGAGTGGCCCCCACCGCAATTGCCTCCATCCCCACAACCCACCACAACAACCCCCACTGACCACACACCCTCGTCAAACGTCAACTGCAGCACATTGTTGTCACATCCACCGCCAAATCCCGCAACAACTCTGTACTCCATCAGCCCGCCTCCACATCCTAATCCTGCTTCCACCGACAACCAATCCTTACCAGCCTGCTGCCAACGCCGCCGCCGCCCTTGCAGTCTCCCACGACGCCCTACTTTCTTGCTGCCCGCTTCTCCTCCGCCTCAAGGCTTTCTCCCCCACCCACGTCGCGCTAAACTGGGCCACTCCCTTCCTCTCCGTCCCCCATGTCCTTGGCTTTCTTCTGGCTTCGATGTCTGACTCTGACCTTAAAATTTAGAAAATCGTCACCAACATCATTAAAGACGAGCCGTTTGTGCGTATCAAGGCTATTCCGAGAGAAAGAATGTGCATGTACTGCAAAGAAGTGAGCTCCTTCAATTAAGTTGTGAAAAATACTTGACATATTAAACAAGGCGAGAAACAAAGTCCAGTATCTCGGTCGCTTTGATAATGACTGGGCTACAGACGCCATTATCTCGACACACCTGACCTACAAACGCAATGGAATGAAAAGAGCTGTTAAGGTGAGAATTTGCTTTTGCTACTACGCCTACAAACGTGAGCTCATTGACCTTTTTATTAAAACACAGAAACTTCGTGTTGTCCAACTCCAACGAAACAACCCTTTCCACCGATTTTACTACTGTTTTGGGTGTGAACGTGTGTGATATGAGTGTCTGAATGGGATGTTCGTGTGGGGTTCTTGTTCTTGACTTAGCGAATTCATTTTTTCTCCTTCGAGATTTGACTGTTTTTGAATAAAAATTGGATCTACAAATGACGACACGGAATGCAGAAAACCAATGGAGGTGTGGTGGGATTGCCAGTTCCAATGAGCGGCAATCCCATGTTCGTTGCAATGGGAACGCCACCACTGTTGCATGGGTGCCCTGTTGCCTCTGAACTGGTGCGCCCAAGAAAGGTGCAATGGGTTTCCCATTTTTCCTATGTCCAAATTTGCGGTCACCCCAGTTTGGCTGCACAGGATACCCAGGGCACGCGCATTGGCCTTCCACTCAAAACGAAGTGGGATTCCCAAGCAAAAGACGTGGCCATCCCACTTTCGCCCAATTAGAAATTTATTCTCACAGTGGACGTGGCCTGCTTCGCTTGCTCTGTCCATTTCTTTCTCGTGAGTGAGGTCCAGTCCGCTCTGCCGCCACCAGTTGAGCACGCCGACCTGGCCGTTGACAGTGGCAGTATCAGTTCCCCTGTTGGTGTCAAACTCGACTCCAGCTGTGACAGCCCATTGAAGGGCTGCTACGTCGCCCTTCTCGCACGCTTCCCTGAAGAATTCTGTCTTGAACCACGGCGGGAGGGCGTTGAAACTGTGGAGAAAGCGAAGGCAGTCCATGCTTTTTTCAATGTTAGGTGACTTGACTTCTACAACAGCAAAAGCTTCGCGATCTAGAATCACGCGAGAAGGGAAACAAATGAAAGGGGACAGGCGGAAAAAGGAGGGCGATCTGCCCGCTTCAACCACGCACTGGCAAAAGATGAGTCTCGGGCCGTATTTGCTCAACTGGACCAGCGCATTCGCGGAAGTGTCTCCGAGCCTGCAGAGTGTCGCCAAGCGATGGATCGTGCGAAGGCCGCCGTCGTCGTCGATCGCGTAGCTGCAGATCGCGGCGATGACGTGAGGCGGCAGGACTGTTTTGCTGTGGTCCTGCGACGGCGGCGGCTTGCTTCCAGGAGTCGGCGGCCCTGCCGTCGACGGCATCTTCCCGACACAGTTCCTTGTCATGCTGCGTGCTTCACACGAAGTTTCGTGCACTGCTGCCAGTCGCATAGCCCGTCGCACGCAGAGTACCTCTGCACTGCAGATATGCAGCCAGCCTCCAAATCGCCACCACTGTCACATTCTAATTTTTTCGCACGTTGCTGCGAAAAGTCGACTGGCCACCCGCGCCGCTGTTGGAGTCCGCTCTGCATTGCGTCAAAGGAAGAAAAAAAAGCAAACTGGTTGAAAAGCGCTTTACGGATGGCGCATCTCGTAAGGACTTATGCAACGTGCGGGGAGAATTAGCCCTTGAGCACCACCCGGGCGTCGGGATGGCACTGGAGCCTTCCTACAACTTTCTTTTCCTCCAGCACTGAAGGCTCTTTACCTTCCTGTTTCACAGCGAGAGCGACAGGAGTACTGGAGCTCGTAGCCGCTGTCTTTCCTCCACTCCAAGACATCCTGCTTGCTTCGTCCATCGACCCTTGTGCGGTTGGACCGTCTCAAGCGGAGGGTGGCTCAGCCACTTGGAATAGTCGACAAGATGAGCAACGCGGATCATTCCCTCCCTGCACAGACGCCACTGCCTGCGCCTCCCCGCTCACTGTCCGCACAGCACGAGCCATCACACCCACTCTTCCTGGAGGACTTGCCCGAAGTGGTCCTGCGCCGCGTGCTCATGTGCGTCGCATCCAACGTCAAGTCCCTCGCCAGGCTCAGCCGCGCCTCGAAGCTCTGGTCGCTCCGCACATCCCACGACACAATCTGGCAACCAATGTTCCTCGCCCGCTGGGCCGCTCCCGTGTCGCTTGCCAAGTCCCCAAACATCCTCGACCGCGGCCAGGCGATGACGATCAATGCAACCGAAGCCGATCGCGAGATCGAAGGCCGCAGTGACGGCGGCGTATCAGTCGCCGAGGTCCCCTGGAAAACGCTCTTCCGCGATCGCAGCGCCCTCGCAAGCTTCCAACGGTTAGCAAAGGCTAGCAAGCTCAACGACAAACACTCGAGCACTGTTCGCTGCATCTGCATCGACGCGTACTCAATTGTGACGGCCGCCGACGATGGGGTCAAGATCTGGGATTGAGCCACTAGGAATTGCGTGCGGATTCCCTTGATGCTTCACACGGAGTCCAGAGCGTCGCCTGTCACAGGAGTACGATCGTGTGCGGCACCCTTCATGGCGAAGTTAAAGCGTGGAACGCAAAGACAGGCGCGCTGGATTTTGCACTGCGAGGGCTCAGCGATTTTGTTTATTTCGTGCACATCAACCGCGAGCTCATAATTGGTGCGGCTGAGGATCGCGTCAACGTTTGGAGCCGCTTGTCGAAAACCATTGCGAGAACTTTTAGAAAGGCAAAGGGCGCGCGTGGCAGCGTCGATGTTAGTAATGGTGTCATTGTGTTGCGCATTTCCGACACTGCAGTCCAAGTGCTCTGTCTGCATTCTGGCGATGTTGTTTACACGCAAGAACTTGAAACCATGATCATGTGGATTCAGCTTGATAACTCAATCCTGGCAGTCGGAGGCCAATATGGAATTGGTGCGTGGGACATTCGATCTCGCAAGCATCTTTTTGGGGAATCTCGCAGAAGCCAGTTGGTTACACTCAGTCTACACAGCGGCATCTTGTTGGCTAAAAGCAAAACAACAACTGGAAATTTTACAAGTATGAAGATTCATGATCTATCCCGTTGTGGGCAGGTCTTGCGCACTCTCCCTCCGCAAAAGTTTGGCGACTTCTTTTCAGGGTTATGTCTTCATGCATCAGGTGTTGTAGCTGGCCTATCAGTAAGAGAAAAATCTGCTTCAAGAAGCTCAGTATACTAATGTGCGTTCCTCCATTATTCTCTTGTGCTAGACTGGTGAAGTGCTCATGCTGGACTTTGACTGGGGCATTCCATATGCCCATGAATTTATGGAGCTGAGGAGATAACTGGGTCTCCTTTGCCAAAAGCAATGTGTCAAAGGGGCTGAAGAGCTGTGAATGAAGAACTTTAGTCTGTTTGGGAGAGGGTTTTCGGAAATCAACACAAAACAACATGAAGAGCAGGTCAAAATATGTATAAGTAGAAGAGAGGAGAGCGAAAATTGAAGAAGTCGCTTTCGTGTTTCACCAAGAACAGGGAATCACGCTACGGAGAGATTGAGCTCCCTGCTTGCTTCCCACCAGTCAACAACCTCATGCTGTCCACGGTCTCCCACCAAACACCCTCATCCGAAATCTTCAAAGTGACACCGCTATCCTTCCACCACTGAAGTACAGTGACGCTTTTGCTGTCCCATCAGTTCCACCTCACACATGAAAGGGATTGGGAAACAAACGAAGAAAGAAGGATGTCAGGGCGAAACTCAACTGGCAAAAGATGAGTCTTGGTTGGGTATTGCTCAGCCTGACAGCTGCTGCGTTAGCCTGCCTGAATAGCGTCGCAAAGTGATAGATCGTGCGCACGTTGTCGCTTGCATAGCTGCAGACCTCCCTGATTACGTGAGGGGACAGGACTCTTTGGTCGTGATGGAGCAGGGCGGGTGGAGTGGTCGTCAGCCTTTTGCATTCTGACCATGCTCACATCAGAACACAGGAGAATGATGACGGACGAGTGAAACAGTCCAGACATGAAGTTGATTCCCCAATCCTGGGCATAGGCCAGGCACTCTGCATCCCAAAAAGCATGTCTTCCACCCATCCTGGACTCCTCAGTGAGGACAGATCCAGTGTAACCTTCCAACAGGGTGATCTTCATTCTGTCGAAGAGACTCTCATTCTTGCGATACTTTTCCTTGTCCGTCGGTCCCGGGGTTACCCTAATTGAATGGTCAGTTGATCGTCCTGAGATTTGGAGCCAAGAGAGCTCGAGTTCCTGCACAGCAAGTGTTGTTGGGTCATCTCAAGCATTAGCTGACTGGCCAGGCCCCCCTGATAATAATCGAGGTGGAGTGTTTTCAACCCATTGTCCCCACCCGCAACAATCGTTTCACATCAATCGCCCAGCTGTCTGCACTAAATCAGCAGTAGCCTAGCGCTGCAATGTCGCAACAGTCGTCGTTAGAGGACACTGTCGTCAAGTAACGTGGCAGAGTGCGGCTACACTCCTTCGATTTTTCTCAATTTGAAGCACACTGCGCACATATCCGGTGTGATATCAATGAAGCAAAACCGCACACGACCTGCAAACGGGATCCAGAACAGCGTAAAGTGACCAAACCGTACGTTGGCGCATGGGCAAAATGCGGGTCGTCGCCGCAGCCGCTGACTCCGTCAACACAGGCACCACCAATGGAAGGAATGCTTTGATCTGCACTGCAACTCAGCACGCCGCAATCGTGCATTTGGAGCTATTGTTTTGGACGGTCGGTGCAAAAAACTTCATTCATTTGTCAGAGGCTACCTCATCAATGTTGCTAACCTGAAACATCTGGGTTGGGCTTGTTAGTGACCGCCTGGACCCTTGTATTTGGACGAAACGATCCTATCCGCTCTGTTGGATGACACTGTTTTCGAGAGTCGGGAATGGCCTTGATCGGTTTTGAAATTTTTAGTGATTTTTTTTTTTTTTGCATTGGCAGGCATTGCCTGTGTAGCTCAGTGGTAGAGCTTTACACTTGTATCTTCACTACTGCAATGTAAGGGTCCAGTGTTCAATCCACTGCTCAGGCATTTTAGTAGTTTGTATCACTGGTTCGCCTTAGAGTCATGATTGTGTCCCTGGCAGGGCAGGTAATAGTCTACCCTCGTAACGACCCCTTCCCGCCAGCGGATCAGGAACTGTGCGCGTCCTCTTCAAGCTCCCGAGCCCGTGCGGCGATAAACGTAAGCAGTGGAACTCGACCTGTCCGAGTCCACTAGTTACCTTTCCAACCAAGCAAAATATTTTGCAACTGAAATATTTTAATACATGTAAAAGTTTTGATTGAGAGCATTCAAAAACGAAGGAAGAGGCGTTTTTGTAAGGGAAATGAGCCAGGAAGGAAGCGTTATTCTGATTGTCCACAAAAACAAAACAATAAGAGGAGGGAAGGTCGTCGTTGCGACATGAGCAAGACAGATTTGGGGGAATGGATTGAGCCCTGCACCCGCAAAGCGCACAGTTTGGTGCAGAAGCTCATCAAAAGCTCATTGTACTTGCACCTATGCCCGCTCGCTTTCCTTTCTTCCATCCCAAGCACACTTGTCAAGCCATTTACCGACCCTACTCTCCCCGTGTATCGTGCTTCAATGGTTATCCACACTCTTTCCAAGCCGGTGGGAACTTTTCGGATGGTCAAAAGAATGGCCGGTCCCGCGGATAGTCGATGCATGTGCAGAGTGTGATCGCGCAAACACGGTGTTTGTGGTGGTGGAGGGTGGTTACTGAGTGATAACAGTGCCAATAGTGAGCTCTCGACCATGTTCGCAATGAAAAAGTGCCCGGGGAAATTTCAAGGGCTAACTTCTGGCTTGAAAGCGGAAAGATGGAAAAGTTTAATTACTTGCATCTTTCCCTTTTTTTTGGTAAAGTGGTAAAGAACAGTGAACAATAACATTCAACTGCGATAAATGGTATGCACGCACAAATCCATGACTTGGTGCGATCCGCTACGCGCTGCATCGCTTGCATTTGCTATTCGTTTGCCGAAGGCGACAAGCCATAACCCTGCTTGATTGGCAATACATTCTTGCACTTGTTGCATGACTGATCGCGCTCCGTCTGGAAGTGCCTTGTTATTGTGCGTCTGGGCAGTGCTGATGTGCTCAATCTTACACTAGAGCGCTGGGTTTGAATCGCGTTGGTGCAATCACCAAGAAAACTCGCCGGGCTCACCCAGAGCCGATCAGGATTTGCAAGAACGATAACGGACCCACGTGCGATGAGTCAAGCTGTCTGTCTGTCTGTCTGTCTTTCAGTCTGCGAATTGTTGATCAGACAGCCTGTCTGTCTGTCTGTCTGTCTTGGCAACCCTGAGCCGCCAAGAAATTGCAAGGAGTAACTGATCCGCTGGGACAGCCAACCCAAATCCACACCCGTATGGCAGCGTCGCTGTCGACTGTGCCAGAGGAAGTCCTCGCCACCATCCTGGTGGCCTTTCTCGAGGGCGACGACAGCGAGTTTGTCGACTACGTCGACGACAACGAGCAACGCGGCCATGGGATTGTCAAAGACTTCTACTGCCGCATCGAGGCTGCCCGCGCCTTGCTCCGCCTGCGCCTTGTCTGCAGGCGCTGGCGCGACGCCATCCAGTCAGATCAAGTCGCACGCTTCGCCTTTGGCCCCTGCGAGATCCTCGGTGAGCGCGACCCGTCGCCCACATCGGCTGCCACCCGGTCGTACGCCTCGGACCTGGCTGACTCTGACAGTCCGGTCGCCGCCTGGCACAGCAAGCTGGACTCAGAACCTCTGGCCGACCTCTGGGAATGGCATGTAGACGATATCAGCCCCGACCCGCTGGCCCCGCTGCAGAGAAAAAGTGTTTACCGCACCCCCGCCGTACGTCACTGGCGCTGCGGTCGCGTCACGAGCGGCGTCAGGGACGAGTTCGTCGTCGCCACCGCCACCAACCGCAGTGGCAGTGGTGTCCTGCGGCACGTCGGCGACTGCGCTCCGCCGGGGGGATGGTTTTCGATGCTCCAAGACGTGACGTTCCTCGCGTGGTGCCGCGCAAAGATGGGCGGGAACCTGCTGGACGACGGCGAGTACGCGTACTGGGAGCCAAGAGCAGCGATGCCCGTCATGTTTTCTAACCAGTGCGGCGTCGTTCTGGAGCGGCTTCGACGAGTGGCGGTCGCGGAGCACCCAGACGACGTATTTGACCGCGAGGTGTTTGATCTCGCGACGGCCGCTGCGTATGTCAAACAGTATCCGTTGAAGTTGGAGCGATTGCAAAGCCTCCCGGCGCTCTTTGACGCAGAGCCGATGTGCAGGTTGGAAGGAAGTCGGCAGTACCGAAACCTCTATTCTCCAGCATCAAAGCTGTGTTTCAACAGCTGCTCTTTTTGCAAGGGCCCTCTTGCCGACTCATACTTTGATTGGAACTTGGAAAACAGGGACATTCCTCAAAAAGTCCGTGCCGCGTGGTTTGAGCAGCTCCGAGAAGGCGGGGAAACTGCTGAGGTTTATGACGGCAGATGGTTGTTGCAAAGGCTGGTGCGGCACTGCACTGTGCGCTCTGCGCAGCCTCCGCTTCTATTTGCGGTCTGGGACGAGTCAGATCTGAACCATTTCCCTCATCACGCTTACGCTTTGGTTGTGGATCGCAAAACAGGCAGGCTTATGGGTTCATTTACCTGGTTTCGACTGCATTGGTGATTTTTAGACCTGTCTTATACAAAAAAATATCCACCGGTGATTGACGCTCCTTCCAATGGTGCAAAGCGCGCCTGTCCCAGTACGGATTTTTCAATCGACCAGGGGCGGGCCGCACTGAGCGAGTGCGTTTTAATCTGAAACACAGGAAGGCGGACACAAAATGATTGAAAGCAAACCTTGTTTTGCTTTCATGTGTACCTTTGCAGAAGTCGATTCTCAATGGTGTTATGGACCACCTGCGACGGATTCAAAAGCTTCCTAGAATGAACACAGAGGCACTGCGGTAGAGGGGCACTGCGATCGGCTTTCAAACAAAAGCACCAACCCAGCGCAGTCGCGAAGAACTTATAAAGTGAGACGCTGCAACAGGAACAAGATTTCAATCCGGGATGGAACGACAGCTTGAGGGCCAACACGACGACAGCGGCAGGAACCACAGTAAAGGCGACAGTAGTGGCGACAGCAGTGGCGACAGCATCGCACCAGTCGGCGGATGCGCGGGTCTCGGCAGTGGTGGCGGTGTTGCAATTGGCGTTGCTTGAGCAGGCCCAGAGGCGTCGCCGTCGCCGTGGTGGTCGTCGTCCGCTGCGCTGAGAACGGTCCCCCACGCAATCACCCACCACCGCGCGACTGCCCCGTTAGTGTTGTCCCCCTGCGCCTCGCTGGAGTCAGCAGAGGGATGGCAACCGCGTCGACGAGAATCGAGGCAGCGGGCGGAATCTGACATCATGCGGCGGAGGATGAACGCGGCGCCGGCCTTGTGCAAAAAAAACTCACTCGTTTCCATGGCCTGCAGCTTGTTCTCACCAGTGTCGTCGTCCTCTTGTCCTTGGCCCTCGCAAAGCGCAAGGTTGCTCGATGCTGGGTTCGCGCTGCGTCGCGCTGTATGCCGCGAAGATGTACAGGACAACATGATGACCTGCTGGCGTTGGCTGTTGTGGAGTGCTGAGCTGATCGAAAGCTAGGTTGCGGAAATTAGGGTCTCCAACCCCAATTGGGTGCCATAGTGATTCAAGTGACACTCGGCTTGCCTTTGCTGGGTTCGAAGCTCTGTACTTCTTTGCCATCTCCAGTCGAAGAATGCCCAGATCCATGAACGGGTTCCTCCAAGACGCCGCTTCCAGCGTTCTGACTGGGAAGCTGCGAATCATGGGCTCAGTGCGCGAAACTGGGCGCGCTGCAAGAAGAAAGACTTTTTGGCAGTTGCATGGTGGTGCAATTCGCTCTACATGCTGGCTGAACCGCTGTGCCTGTCGCCGCACATCACAAAGGACACCTGTTGGCAGTGCAACAAGACTGGCGATCCTCTTCTTATTGACGAGCTGCGCTGCTTCCACAGAGATCCGGTGCAGCGGTGCATGGCCAAAGCACTACCCATTTTCACCCAGGCAAAGCAAGTAACACGCACTTGGGTCGTTAGGAAGGTTGGCTGTGCCATAACCAGTGGACGTGCTGCGGTAGCTCAGTGTGAGACTACACCGAGGTCTCAGTGATGGTGTCTAGGGATTTTATTCGCAAAAACAAGCGTACCTGTCATAAAAACAGAAGGATCGTGACCCCTATTGTTATTCCTGGTTCTTTAGTTTCCAAGGTGTTATCAAAGTGTATTTGCAGATAACCTGTCTTTCCTATTGGGCCTTCTTTTACTACTTTCGTCTTAAAAGTTTCCGTTGCGCCAGGGTTTTCTTTTTTGGTGACTAATGGAGACAGCCCAACTGCCCAGGGATGGGGTGCCTGACAGGCAGTACCCCAAGCCCGCCAAATTTATACCCTGCCGTAAGGCCTACAGCAGGAGCTACAAGAGATTTCAATAAGGGGGGTCTAAAAGTCAAACTGTACTACCTGCCTTCCCGTTTTGTCCTTTCTTGTGCGACAAGTCACCCCCAACTGCACAACACATTGGTCTAATTTTGTTGCCTGAGCTGTCCAACACTCCCTCTAGCACAACACCAAAACTTCGATTTTCAGTCTGAAATTCAGCACACAGTCTCTCTTCAACAGTGCCAACCTGCCATTCCGATTTCAGAATTTTTTCGCCCATCAATCGGCTTGCAACAAGCATTGTGTGCAACACACATCTTCTATCCTGGACTCCTAAATACACTATTTGTCACTGCTGCACTGTCAAGCAACTCCTCCAAATTTTCCAGCTACTGGTTTCTCCAGCAACAGGATCATCACTATGCGCAACGCAATGTTGTTCAACCTAAACTCTTTCGTCGGCATGTTCACTGGCAAGACACTGACAGAATTCAACTACTTTGCTGCACAGGCCATTCTTTGGACATGCCACTATAACCTGCCAGCTTATGCGGACAACCAATAATAATAATAAATAATAATAAATAATAATAAATACAGCCGAGTCCAAGCCAAATGCCTGTGTAATGCGCTTTGAGACAGGTGGATAATCCTCACAATTATCAGTGAAAAAGTGGTTATACACTCTTTTATTTGAGTTCACAGGCCTGACGGCCTGTAATCCTCACAGAGATGTTTCACTGTGAGAACCAGACCAACAAGGACTCACTTGCAAAGCGTGTTGTCGCCTCGTTTGCCCAAGTAGTACAGACAGTGTTTGTCTTGGCTGTGTGCCTTTTCTTTGGATGGTCTCTGCCGGACAGGTCCCTTGGCCCATCCTCTCAGCTGTGCTGCCCATGCTGGACAGCTGGGGGACAGCTGGGGAATGCTTTGCCTCTGGAAATATCCAGCTGATTTGAGCCTTGGCCATTTGGGAAGGAAATTGGGTTCAATTTCAATCCCCCAAATGAAGTTTCCGATGCCTCTCCATACAAGGAGCAGATACAGATTTGGCATTATTCAGCTGGGGATGCCAAGAAACCTGTCAGGAACAGGGTAGAACAGGGCAAGGCACACAAGGAACTGAGAGGAGTGACAATTGTATTGTAAACAATATTTCACTTGAGGGATGGGACAGGTCCCCCATCCCCCCTTTCACACATTTCAAGAGTCTTCCTTGTCAAGACTCAAAGAAAATTTCAGAAAGAACAATTAATAATACAATGATGCCAATGATACCAACAAGACAAGTCAGAAAGGCAAAGAAGGCTCCCATTGACGCTCTCAGCTTGACAGCTAAATTTGAAGAAAGTTGCAACGGAAAAGGCGATTTTCCACAACAGTCAAGATACTATCGTGGCCTGTGTAGCAAAGTGGTATTGCGTTCCCCTCCTAAGGGAGAGATCGTGGGTTCAGTCCCCACCATGGGCTTGCCCCTGTTGGAGCCATACTGTTTTTGTGGTGGATAGTGTTTTCCTCTCTCCCACTCCAAAAAAGCAAGAAATCCAACTGGGCAGTGTTGAGCTTGACTCTTGAGACTGTTCAACAGTGTTGCTTTCTTGGTTAGCTTTTGGAGCTGTGGCAATCATGGTGCTCCAAGGTGGTCAGATGGGACCTTGGGGGGGTTTTGTTTGTTTATATTTTATTTATTTTTTTTTTTTTGGATTGGATCAAATTTTGAATTTTCATCCAGCTGGCAGCAGGCACTTCTTGCCAAGCTCCTCGCCAAGCTCTTTGCCAACATCAAAGCTCTGCACTCCACACTAGCCTGAGCCTTCAACGCCAACACAGTAGTGGCTGCATGCAGCGTGCTTAAACAGCATGTGGTGCATATCTAAAAGTTGTTCATCTTACCTCAAGCCATCGGCGCAGCCTGCAGCCAAGAACACCATCTCTGATGGCTGGGATTGGGATTTTATTGATTGAGAAGATTAAAGTGGTTGGGCCTGTTGGCCTGGCTCTACTGGCAAGCACCTATTCCCCAAAGCTCTGTGAGCTACCCATGATCCCATCAAAACATGTGAACGCTGAAAAACCTGTGCCGCCACAAAGAAGCTGAATGCTACATGGTGGAATTGAACCACGGTTTGCTCAGCCTCAATGAGGCGCTCTAGCCACTATACAATTGTAGAGATCCTGTGTCTGGTAATTTGCCAAACAAAAGCATATGTCTGCTGATCTGACAGCGGCAAAGCATGGCATTTGTAACCCAATTATCAAGAGGTTGTCATGCCTTGTATGAGTAATTGGTGTCTGTCTTTCTGGAAGAGAGACTTGTTCACTGCCTGGCCCTGCCCACAGCAACTGATCAGCCACCACTTTTTCCAAAGCTGCTTTTCTTTGCACAGCTAGCAGAACAATCATATGGAGTGCCTTCTTAGCTCAGCTGGCAGAGCGTATCCCTCGTAGGAGGCTGCCATACCCCTGCAAGGATAAGGTCGTCGGTCCGATTCCGGCAGAAGGCACAAACTCACTTTGTGGAGTTTGGTTTTTTCATTTGATGACAGTCACCGAGCACATCGTGCCAAGCCAAGCGGAGCCAGAAGCAGCAACTTTGATCAGCAGAAGTCACTTTGGTGCTTGTCATTTGCGGCAGTCTGCGATCAGCATGAGCATTCAATGTGATGTCGTGGGCAAAGCTGCAAAAGGTAGTCTGCAGGGCAGTACATCTCGAGTGCAGGCTAATTGGCACGCCAGGTCTCAGGAGACGGGCAGAGACATGAGATCACTTGGGCTCTGCACTGGGAGATCCGGTGGGGCGGTGGTGTTTGGGTGCTCGTGCTGCTACTCCAACTGCTGCTGCGGTGGCGGCGGCGCAGCGGCGCAGGGAACGTCGCATTTGGGTACTTGCAATTGGGGACACTCATCGTCGGATAGATGGGGGTGGGCATACAGCTCTAAATTATGGCAGGAGCGACAGGATGTACATATATATACATCTATCTGAGCAAGAACGCCTCAACACCTGCATAGGAGAGCAAGGACCTTGGCAGCTTCTATGCAGCGGCCTGGACAGGACCTGTCGTCGCCTGCACCCTCTCTCCTCACAGCGCCAACTGCTTCCCAAAAGAATTCAAACACGCCCAAATCGCCCCCATGAGCCAGCTCCACCCCAGCAGAGACCACCTCAAGCAGATGCCTGCTACCATTGCTGCTCTCACATGATGCGACCAGTACCTCGACCTTTGTGAGCCAGGCCACCCCACACAAGTGCGTCTTTGGCCACTGCAAGGCTTGGCACGGCGCAGGAAGCGTAGCTTTACCTGCAAGTCGTTGGACATCCCTCAAAGCGCTGGAACATGGCGGCTGTTTTGGCGTGGAAGCGAAAACCGCTGACCTGTGGTGGAGGAAGATGGCGAGCACCACGAGGATGAGATGGACCTGATGCAGCTGGTTGAGGTTCCTTACACATAGACTTGAGAGACTGTTGCGTCCTTAGAATCAAGGTGGTGGGTGGGAGTGGCACTGGCCTGTCGCTGTTGGGACCAGTTCAAGCTGACCTTGATGACAAACACAACCGACGCCATGCACAGTTGGCGAAACGAATCAGCACCTTTGCATAGCACGATGCAGGAGGTTGTCAAAAAAGGAAGGTGTGGCAATGCAGGTGTGCCAGAGAAAGAAATGGGTGGCGCAGCCACACCAACAAAGATCGCGTCAATTTCAACCATCGACAATCGCAAAATGATCTCCGACCCTGATTGTCCACCACTTCGTGCCAATCAGTCCCGCCTGTTCACTCCACAACAGTCAGAAGCACGCCCACGTCTCCTCGACAACATTCTCAAAGAGGTTCTGCGCCGCATACTCACGTTCGTTGCATCTGACGTCAAGTCCCTCGCCAGACTCTGCTGCGCATCGAGGCGTTGGTTGCTCCTTGCTGCTGACGACATGACCTGGCGTGCAATGTTCCTCGCCCACTGGGCCGCTCCTGTGTCGCTTGCAGAGTCGCCAAACATCCCTAACCGCAGCCAGATGATGTCCATTGTTGCAGCAGAATCCATTCGCAAGATTGACATCCGCAGTGGCTGTAGTGTTTTGGCTGCAGATCTCCTGTGGAAAACGCTTTTCGCGACTGCACTGCCCTCGGTAGGCTACCGTACGGACGGGAAAGCAGACTCAAGTTGGGCCACTTGCGCTGTATTCATGGAATCTGCATCGACGCATACTCCATTGTGACTGCAGCTAATGACGGCATCCAAATAAGGGATTGCGCCACTTGAAACTGCGTGCAGACCCAAGACACATCTGAAAGCGGAGCTTCCAGTGTTGCCTGACACAGGAGCGCAATTGTGGGTAGCACTTGTGACAGCGAGGTTAAAGTGTGGAACGCAATGGCTGACAAGCTTGAGGACACTCTCCAGGGGCTCAGTGATTTTGTTGATTTTGTTCACGTAAACAATGATCGCATTATTGGTACAACCGATGACTGTGTCAACGTGTGGTGCCGCTTATCAAGACCCATTCTCCAAACTAGTACAAAACACATGTACAGCAGTGTCTCATCGCTTTCCCCATTTCCGATGACACAGTCAATGTCCTCTCCCTGACTTCAGGTGAAATTGTTCATTCCCAGCAATTTGACAGCCAAATCCGGAGAATTCAGCTCCAAAACTCGATCTTGGCTGTGGTGTGTGTATGGGGTTGAGGCTTGGAACACCGGCAAGCGCTTGTTTGGCGAAGTTTGCCCCTGCCAGTTGGTCAACCTCAGCTTTCACAATGGCAACTTGCTGGTTAAAAGCAAAATTGGACGCACTGTGAGCATTGTGATTTGCGACCTGTCCAACGGCGGAAAAATATTGCATATAAAGTGGAGCTGAAGAGTTGCACGGTTGCAGAGTTGCGGCAGAGTAGCAGAGCTGCCAAGTTGTGGCAAAGTTGGTGTGTCGCAAAGCCGTGGGGTTGCCTGGCTGCAGATTTGCAGAGTTGCCAGTGGGGTTGAGATGCCAAGTTGCAGAGTCTGAGAGTCTGAAAGTCAGAGAGTAGCGTAGTCATGGTCCCCTGGAGTGCACTCCCTGAACTCTTTGCTCTGCTCTGCCACTCTGCTACTCTGCTGCAACTCTGCAACTCTGCAACTCTGCAACTCTACATTCAGTTGAAGAGTCATGACAAACACAAGATGAGGACAGTCTCTCCTGTAAACAGTCTACTCTGAGTGAGGGAGTGGAAGGAGTGAATAAAGTGGAGATGTGTGTTTGTGGGTGGGTCCTCCTCCCCAACTTGGAAAGAAGGAGAAAAAAAACTCTGCTATAAATAATTGATACATAATTATGATCTACATGCTGTAATAGTCGCTAGGGGGGCGTGACTGGTACAGGGTAAAAACCTCTCCTATATTATCTGCTTGAGTGGAGGAGGAAGAAACTGTTTACACTGGGTTTCTGTTCCACTTAAAACTCAGAGGATTTGTCAACAGTGCAAGCCAGCGCCCAGGTCTGCATTGGCAGTGGCTTGCTCTCCCCATGGGCATTGTGTGGAACAATAACTGACAGTCACAGTAGGTTCAGGTCTGTCTTGTGCCTCTTGCTGCTAACCAGTCAGTTTCACCTAACATCTCCAGGGTCAGTCTGACCTCTCCCAGTTAGTATAGGGGCTAGTATCACCCCCTGAAACAGGGTAGACCCAGGTTCAATTACTGGACTGGGAGCAGCAGCTGCTGCAGGATGCAGACTCATGCATGCTGGACACTCGCTGGGGTAGCGTGGAATAAAGCATCTGCCTATCATCTCAGTTTCCTGTAATGGCCCTGCCATGCACTTGTTTGAGCAAACCCCACCAAAGTCACAGAATGCCAACATGAACTGGCATATTTGAGGAGGTTCAAAGGACTGCGGTAAGTTGCACCCAACGAATGGAGACCCACCTGCAATACCTGCAATGGCCAACAACACTCAGCTCACGGTTTGCCTTTTGAAAAAATAGCCAAATTTGTACAAACTTGCAAACTAGGGAATGAAGTGTGTGCAACTGCTGGGATTCACAAGCAGTAGCACAACATGTGCAGCAAGGACAAAGTTCAGTTGCTGTTAGTTTTGGGTCTTTTGGTGTAAGCAGTGTGCAGGAGCTTTGACCTGTTACTGCTCTGCAAGGATGACTTGCGGCATTTTGCTGGTCCTTGTAACAGTTTTGTATAAAGACAAACACAAGACTGACAGAAGCCAAGATCAACCTCCCACCACCACCACCTTCAGTAGTGTACTCCACCCATCACCACTGCAGCCCAATCCATCAATCAGCGAACATAGCGAATTCTTTCAGTTGCCAGAGTAGACCAGAAGCAGATGGCTGCATGTCCATGGGCAGATGGCCAAGTCAGCCTAAGTCACCAGATTACAGCTCTGGTCTCCCCAGAGGCGTGGGTTTGCATCCCACTCTGCTCAGTTGCGCAATGCACATTTAGCCCAGCAGCTGCATTGCCTCCAATAAGTAGTACTGGCCTCTCCCACCTGAGGGATCTCTGACTGTTGGATTTTGCTGTAAACCCCCCTCTGCCAGACACTTAGATAGATTTGATTCAAGCATATCATGCACTGATGCACCCTTCCCATGGTTCCCAGTCTATGCCATCATCTCAAAACCAGGATAATTAGAGAACTGCTGCCAAGGCGGGAAGCATAACGCAGAACCTTGCTGATAAGTTTGGCAAATTTGGATCAGTACCCTTGACTTGCGCCTCACTGAAGTAGGCGGACATGTATGTTTTGTGTGTTTCTGGGTGTTCCTGTTCCTGAGCTTGAAGAGGTTGAAAATCCCTAGTATGAATAACTGAGACAGGGTTATAATGATGCCTTGCACACTGAAATGTCGCTAGGCGAGGGTGACTGGTGTGGGGGGAAACACCTCTCCTAAAATTATCTCTTGGGAGAGGAGGAGAACAAGTGGTTTCACTGGCTTTCCTTTCCACTTTACTCAGAAATATTTATCAACAGCACGAGCCAGCGCCTGGGTCTGCACCAGCAATGGCTCTCTCTCAGCAAGGGGATTGTGTAGAGTGATAACTGACAGTCACACTGGGATCAGGTCTGTCTTGTACCTCTTGCTACTAGCTGCACCTAACTTTAGGACTGTGGTTGGATGTCTCAGGACGCTTGGCTTCTGTTTGGCTGTCTCATGACACTGCAGTTCACTCCAGGTGAGGGCTTTCTGCCAACAGTTGCGTAGCATAGAGCGATAATACAGTTACAGTGCTCTGCTGTCCCTGTGGACAACGTGGCCGAGCGGTTAAGGCGACAGACTCGAAATCTGTTCCTCTTTGGGTGCGCAGGTTCGAGTCCTGCGGGGAAGAATGAGAGCGATCGTGCAGGCGAAAATGAGGTAGGTGGGGAAACCTGGACTGGAAGGAACGGAAATAATGAAGGAGACCAGAGATCCGAAGCAAAAAATATCGAGGGCCAAGGTAGCTAAGAGCAGAGGCAGCCATTTGGGGTTCCGCAGGGCCCATGGCATCTTTGCGATGCAGTTCGTCAGGCAGTTCCAGTCGGCGAGGCCCGATTCGCTGCCATCGTCATTTGCAGCAACTGCATCGTATTCTTGGCTGGGTGTGCTGGGGAGAAGCAGGCTTGCGCCCTCGGCCTGGACCGACAAATAGGCGGCACAAAAGCCGGCGGCCACGACAAGCACAGCTAGCAAAAGCTGCTCGCTGGGGCCGAGGGAGGCGACGGCGATGAGGCTTGGTGCGTAGACGGTGGAGACCTCTGAATCGATAATGAGGCGATCGCCGATTGGGAAGGAGGAGGTTGGAGCGGGTAAAGAGAAGTTGCTCGGGAAGGCGAGGACGGCGGAGGGTAACGAGGTTGCAACAGCGAGAAAGGTGGCGGCGACAAGCAAGCTCGGCCGAGTAGCTTTGTGCACGGCAGAAAGCGCCTTTGGCGTTGGTTTTGGCTATTGTGACGGTGGTGGTTTTAGTGATCATGGTGCTGATGCAGGAGCAGGTAGTGGAGTGGCGAGATGGTCTGAGGGTCGCCGGCATAGGGCGAGCTGGCTGCAGTGCAGTGGCTGCTGGTGGGCAGGTTTTGTGGAAGGAGGGAGAGACACTCACGCTGAGTCACCCAGAGAAAAGTGGTCTCGCCTGCGACCAGCCATTCCTTTCGCGTCAGCGCAAGTGCTTTCGAATTACCCGCCCGCCGCCGTCTCCCAACACGCCTGCCTGGCCGCGGGCGCCTTTCCTCCCACCATCGTCTACCACACGGCCAGCGTCAAGGTCCGCCGACGCTCGGCAGCCGATGAAGCGTCTGCTCGGCGGGCCGTTCGATCGAACTTTCCGTTTCAACTTTCCGCGCCCGGTGCTCTTTGTGATCGACCGGAACCCCCGCTGTACAGCTCGACGGCCTTTCCTCCGACGCTGTCCGCGACCTGCACAAGAACTTCACCGGGACGACCGACGCCCCGGTCTTCCTCGTTGTCGATTGACGCCGCTTTACGCGACGGCCAAGT